>JACEFZ010024376.1:0-67500 GCA_014155875.1 Cepaea nemoralis | reverse complement strand
CATCCACCACATCCCTACACCTACACATCTCCCCACCCACACACTCCTTTCACCCACCACACATCCCATCCACCCACACCCCAAACACATACATTCCCCAACCCACACATCCCCCACCCACACACATCCACCCACCTACACATCTCCCCACCCACTCACACATCCTCTACCTGTCCCATTACCCACCAACAATCACTCACCCACATATCCTCCTTCATCCACACACCTCCAACGACCCAGCCAAACAAACATTCCTCATCCACACATCCCCCACGCACACACACATCTCCCCATCAACTCGTATATCCTGCACCTACCCACACACAAATTCTGAACCCACCCACATAATCTCCCATCTCCCCAAGATGGGGGGGGGGGGGGGGGGGGAGAGATGAGTCACAATGACAACTTATCACAAACATTAGAAAGAAACAGTCATCATTTTTTGGCCACATTATGAGAAAACAAACTGGAACATTTTGTGACAAACAGAAAGATTTGTTTAAAGAGAGATAGAGGAAGACAGCGTGAGAAAATTCTTGACAGTCTTGTGTCATGGCACGGAAGGGAATCTACACATGAATTGGTCCGTGCCGTCGGAGATCGCAGTTTCTGGAGAGGTATATTCTCCCGGCCAGCTGGCAAGGCACTACATGATGATGGTTTTGTGCAGGCACCAATTTGTGAATAGTTCTAGTTATTTCTGATATATTTAGTCTTTCTTCACGTTTCTGATCCATACAGTAGTATTGATCCATACAGTAGTACTCATCCATACAGTAGTACTCATCCATACAGTAGTACTCATCCATACAGTAGTACTCATCCATACAGTAGTACTCATCCATACAGTAGTATTGATCCATACAGTAGTACTCATCCATACAGTTGTACTCATCCATACAGTAGTACTCATCCATAGTGGTACTGATCCATGCAGTAGTATTGATCCATACAGTAGTAATGATCCATACAGTAGAATAGATCCATACAGTAGTACTCATCCATACAGTAGTACTCATCCATACAGTAGTACTCATCCATACAGTAGTACTGACCTAGTATGTACAACATCTCAACACTTGACATCCCTGCTACAGCACCTGCCATCTCACACATCATCTCTCACAGTTACACTCCATTTCTTTCATCAGCTGGTGGTCCCCTTCGTTGGTCACATTGTCAACTCAGCAGGCAACGGGTCCCACTGAGAAACTGGCAAACAACAGCATCTATCAGAGGCTGTACACCAGTAGTCAGTCGTTGACACTTCTCAAGTGTGAGGACAGTGGTCTGTACACGTGTGATGGGAGGAACAATGTCAGTGTAGGTCAGGGCAAGATTCAGTTGACTGTCATGTGTGAGTACAGCAGCATTCACATGTAGATAACATTTACACATAGATAACACCCACACACAGATAACATTTACACATAGATAACATTTACACGTAGATAACATTTACACGTAGATAACATTCACACATAGATAACATTTACACATAGATAACATTTACATGTAGGTAACATTTACACGTAGATAACATTTACACAGTAGATAACATTTACATGTAGGTAACATTTACACATAGATAACATTTACACATAGATAACATTTACACGTAGATAACATTTACACGTAGATAACATTCACACATAGATAACATTTACACATAGATAACATTTACATGTAGGTAACATTTGTATGTAGATAACAATCACACATAAATAACATTTGTATGTAGATAACATTTACATGTAGGTAACATTCACATGTAGGTAACATTCACACATAGATAACATCCACATGCAGATAACATTTACACATAGATAACATTTGTATGCAGATAATATTCACACATAGATAACATTCACACATAGATAACATTCACATGTAGATAACATTCACATGTAGATACCATTTACACATAGATAACATTCACATGTAGATAACATTCACACATAGATAACATCCACATGCAGATAACATTTACATGTAGATAACATTCACACACAGATAACATCCACACACAGATAACATTCACACACAGATAACATTCACACACAGATAACATTCACACACAGATAACATTCACACATAGATAACATTCACACACAGATAACATCCACACACAGATAACATTCACACATAGATAACATCCACACACAGATAACATTTACATGTAGATAACATTTACACATAGATAACATTCACATGTAGGTAACATTCACACATAGATAACATCCACATGCAGATAACATTTACACATAGATAACATTTGTATGCAGATAATTGTGACAAGACCGCCGGGGCTTGGACTGGTTTGCCACGATAGATACTATCCCCTGCCTTTGCTCCAACCACCTCAATAGCACTCTACATCTACCAGGCCCCACACAAGCCGGGACAGCTGAACCTCCCCTCCCTCACCTAGGGTTCCAAACCCCAAGGGGGCTCGGACCAGACACCAGTCATATCACTGCACAAAGTCATAGCTAAGAGAACAAAAATTTAATTCTGAACTACGTCAACCACAACACAGAGAAGGATGGCTGAAAGCCAGACTAGAAGAACTATGTACAAGATCAGCTATGCAGATGAGTATTCTTCATCATGAAGGCGGACGATAGCTCGTGCGGTTGTCCAGTCGTGGTAGCGACTCACCCAGGCTCCTCCAGTGGACTGGAACTCCAAGGTCTGCTGCCTCTCCAAAGTTCCCTCTTCACACAGAGAACCAATCACGGGCTGATCAAGCGCAGTACCACTGCCTGACTGACACTGCACCGATGAACAAGGATCCTTCCTTGCTGTCGTACTATTTCCCTCATCACACTCCTGATGAAGTCTGGGCCGACCCTAGAACATTAGCGGTCTCCCACTTGCAAAAAAAAGTACATGTAGCACCGTCTCAAAATACACAAGAGCCTGGTCACTCTTCTATCTCTTAAGTGACCCACCCACTGATATGTCACCTACACAATGAGCGGTTGCTCCACACGAACACAAAATGTCACTGGCAAAGTCTATCAGGTGACTAAACACTTCACCTTATTTCCATGTCCTTGGACAAATAGATCTTCACACAGTCTCATGTAACTACCCTGATCAAATGGGTATAAATCACAACCTAGCATACACTGTCAACAGTTCACCACGTTGGACTGAGGTAGCTCCCTACCTTCACAAACATGTCAACAGTTCCCCACGTTGGACTGAGGTAGCTCACTACCTTAACAAACGTGTCCCTCTGGTGTTCCCACCAATGATGTAATCAATGTCTTAGGTCACTGGACCACATGTTGGCTTCATAAAGGTAACCAATGTAGAAACACTATTTCAGCATCAAAGTATACATGGTGTCCCATAACCCAGCCGGGCCAGAAGCATATAACACAGGTCATGGTGACCGGTACCACTGATCACTCAACTTGAAAGTTCCTGACCTTGCAATCACCAAGGTTTACACTGAGTATGAATTTCACCAGTGCTTCACTGGCTAGAATCATCAGACGTTTCAGTGTTGGATCCTCTCAGGATCGGATGACACTCGTCGGACTCTGGACGGAGGTCCTAACCTAGACCTACCGACCTATTCAGCACTCAGCTCCTTCCAACATTGATCTCGCAGAATCAGACGACCACTCCCAGTATGGCCTCAATCAACTTCTGGATAGGCACTGGAATGAGTGGGCCCATAGAGCTCATGGTGAAGCTCTTGAATCTTCTTCTGTATAGTAATAACAGATCCTGAAACACGGAGAGGTTGGTGTGAGTACTCAACTACAACAAAGACTAACAGCATCTCCACCATGTCACCTGCCTCTCAGACATTCCTCATGTCTACCAACATGAGTATGAAATCATCACATCATAGATCTACTTAGTCACTATAATATATAGGCATAATGATGGTAGAAACAGCAATAGCACACCTGTTCAGTCAAGTAACACTTCTGGGCTACAAATAACCCCTAGCACCAGAGTCGACTGTATGACTCTGTCAAGCATCCTTCGCCTGGTGCCAGTCCAATCCTGTTTCACCTTCCATCATCAATCAACATATACACCTACTTCCCTTTCAGTGTAGTGATTACTGTATCGAGAAGGTGTCCAGCCGGACATCTCCTTCCTGACAGACTCATCAATTCATCAATCCCTTAACCCATGGACTGATCAATTACACACATTAATAACTATATGACCATAATGAATTATACTCCTGATAATTCATTACTATAGCATTAACAAAGGAGAACTCATGAATTGTTACACTTAAATAACAAACTCATGTCACAGCCATATTGTCAGTTCTGGATCCCTGCCCCAGATCCTGAGTTGCCCTTTTATTCACTGACTATCTTCCAGGTCAGTCATACCTGTGCCGATCGAGCACAGCTGTGGTGGTCATCCACCATTACACTTTCCCACAGCTACTGTGGGTCCTGTGTACCTTGTCCCGTGACGACTTAAGTCACGTCATCCAATGTAGCAAGCCTCCAGACTCCACTACCAAACTCTGGCTCCACCTTTTTTAGGGGGGGGGGGGGGGGGGGGGGGGGTTATTCCCCTCATATACTACTACTTCACGGCAGTACTCCAAGTACTCCATGAACCGAGTCAGGGTTCCCGAAGAGTAGAATATTAGAGACAGAAACGGTTAGGTTCAAACCTCGATCTATCTAGACACCACGGCCTCGAATTACGGAGTGCCGCATCACCCTCGATCGGGTATGTTCAACCATCGGATATGCTCGATCGCTTTGGGTCGGACCTGTAACCTAACGGGTTGGGCGTACCGGCCTACCTCCCAGTCGGCTACCTAGACAAACGTAAGATGGAACACGCACGGTCATCATAGCGGACGGACATGACAACAAGCCGTAACTATAGTATCATGAATACTTCTTATCAAATGTTATCCTACCGATGCAACACCATTCGGCTTACGCGGAATAACACGGCTATCTGCACACAGCAAATACACCACGGCTGATCTCACCTTGATTCCTCGAAAAATCACCATCACTGATAGAACAATTCAGTTACAATTCTAATGTCACGAAGCACATTACACATCTCTAATAATAAGCTCTACCTTATCATTATTTACCACGTCTAGCATGTTGATGTAATGACTGACAAACTGTCGCCTTGCCTGCGTAATTAATAACCAAACCAGTAACTGCTACACACTGTAAAGCACATCGTTCGGCCTATTTTATTTACACACCACTCGCTGTGGAATACGGCTTGTTCCGTCAGGTAACACATTACATCGCTGATCGATAAAGCCTACTTAAATATGCAGATAGCCAACTGTAACTTGTAACGCTACACGACGACTCATTTTTCGACGGCAATTAATTCGTTCGGGGAACTCAGCACGGCATCACGACAACAGTTAAATAATAGAATAAGTATTCAACTAACCTGTGATTGAACAATCACAAACTTGACTGCAGATGTCCGCTCTGGCCGCGAATATTGACATCAAAATTACATCAGCCTGTTGGCTGGGATCTGTCTACGCTGAGGTTTGGTTGGCGACTGACCACGACTAAGTCAGTGCGCCTTCCACTCGCCTACACGGGCCGTGTGACTTTCATGATTCATGAAGAAAACCAGAGTCACGATGAGTTCCACCAACCCGTGCTGCATGAAGCACTCGTGAACTTAGAGATCTTTACCACGTACGCACTTGAGGGAACATTCTAGATTTTTCTATAAATAACTAGAATAGCTCCGCCCCACACTACTTTTCTAGGGAAATCCCCTATTAATTTATATTAATTTCAAGGGAGACCAACGCATCGCACTCCCTTCAAAGGGATATTATGCAGAGATCTGCCGATCTGTAGGCGTTTCGTCACAATAATATTCACACATAGATAACATTCACACATAGATAACATTCACATGTAGATAACATTCACACATAGATAACATTCACACATAGATAACATTTGTATGCAGATAATATTCACACATAGATAACATTCACACATAGATAACATTCACACATAGATAACATTCACACATAGATAACATTCACACATAGATAACATTCACACATAGATAACATCCACACATAGATAACATTTGTATGCAGATAATATTCACACATAGATAACATTTATACATAGATAACATTCACATGTAGATAACATTCACACACAGATAACATTTGTATGCAGATAATATTCACAAATAGATAACATTTATACATAGATAACATTCACATGTAGATAACATTCACACATAGATAACATTCACACACAGATAACATCCACACATAGATAACATTTGTATGCAGATAATATTCACACATAGATAACATCCACACACAGATAACATTTACATGTAGATAACATTCACATGTAGATAACATTCACATGTAGGTAACATTCACATGTAGGTAACATTCACACATAGATAACATCCACATGCAGATAACATTTACACATAGATAACATTTGTATGCAGATAATATTCACACATAGATAACATTTATACATAGATAACATTCACATGTAGATAACATTCACACATAGATAACATTCACACACAGATAACATCCACACATAGATAACATTTGTATGCAGATAATATTCACACATAGATAACATCCACACACAGATAACATTTACATGTAGATAACATTTACATGTAGATAACATTCACATGTAGGTAACATTCACACATAGATAACATCCACATGCAGATAACATTTACACATAGATAACATTTGTATGCAGATAATATTCACACATAGATAACATTTACACGTAGATAACATTCACATGTAGATAACATCCACACATAGATAACATTCACACATAGATAACATTCACATGTAGATAACATCCACACATAGATAACATTCACACATAGATAACATTCACACATAGATAACATTTACACGTAGATAACATCCACACATAGATAATATTCACACATAGATAACATTCACATGTAGATAACATTTACACGTAGATAACATCCACACATAGATAACATTCACACATAGATAACATTCACACATAGATAACATTTACACATAGATAACATTCACACATAGATAATATTCACACATAGATA
The DNA here is from genome assembly GCA_014155875.1 of Cepaea nemoralis. Lineage (NCBI taxonomy): Eukaryota > Metazoa > Mollusca > Gastropoda > Stylommatophora > Helicidae > Cepaea > Cepaea nemoralis. Next base: position 60,402 of record JACEFZ010024376.1, on the reverse strand, counting down.
ACATTCACACATAGATAACATTTACACGTAGATAACATTCACACATAGATAACATTCACACATAGATAACATTCACACATAGATAACATTTACACGTAGATAACATTCACACATAGATAATATTCACACATAGATAACATTCACATGTAGATAACATTTACACGTAGATAACATCCACACATAGATAACATCCACACATAGATAACATTCACACATAGATAACATTCACATGTAGATAACATCCACACATAGATAACATTCACACATAGATAACATTCACACATAGATAACATTTGTATGCAGATAATATTCACACATAGATAACATTTGTATGCAGATAATATTCACACATTGATAACATTTACACGTAGATAACATTCACATGTAGATAACATTCACACATAGATAACATCCACATGCAGATAACATTTACACATAGATAACATTTGTATGCAGATAATATTCACACATTGATAACATTCACACATAGATAACATTCACACATAGATAACATTTGTATGCAGATAATATTCACACATAGATAACATTTGTATGCAGATAATATTCACACATTGATAACATTTACACGTAGATAACATTCACATGTAGATAACATTCACACATAGATAACATCCACATGCAGATAACATTTACACATAGATAACATTTGTATGCAGATAATATTCACACATTGATAACATTCACACATAGATAACATTCACACATAGATAACATTCACACACAGATAACATCCACACATAGATAACATTTGTATGCAGATAATATTCACACAGATAACATTCACACATAGATAACATTTACATGTAGATAACATTCATATGTAGATAACATTCATACAGATAACACCCACATGTAGATAACACCCACACATAGATAACATTCATATGTAGATAACATCCATACAAACATAACATCCATACAAACATAATATCCATACAAAGATAACATCCACACTTAGATAACATCCACGTGTAAATAACACCCACACATATATAACACCCAAGTGTAGATAACACCCACACATAGATAAGATTGATCATCTTCATAAAAAGTTAGTGTCAACAGATTTTGACCATAATTTTAGGTCCACCTTCCAGTGCGGGTGTTCCTGGCCTGGAGCTGTTGACAGAGTATGTCTCTGCTATCCAACAAGTGCTGACCATTAGTTTTGTTATCAAGGCGGTGCCAGAGCCTTACATCACTCGCATCTCCAGCGTTGGAGGACGGTAAGTTGTGTGCTTTCAGACCTTGTCTTTAGACACCACTCACATCTTCTCCAACGTTGGAGGACAGTAAGTTGTTGATGAATACACTAAACATATTGATATGAGAAATTGATGAATACACTAAACATGTTGATATGAGAAATTGATGAATACACTAAACATGTTGATATGAGAAATTGATGAATACACTAAACATGTTGATATGAGAAATTGATGAATACATTAAACACATTATTTTGAGAGATTGATGAATACATTAAATATATAGATTTTAGAAATTAATGAATATACTAAACATGGTCCTCTAAAAGTACTGGAGAGTTTTGGTCATAGACCATAACTTTAGGAAGGGAAAATCCCAACTGCACCTCCCCGTGGTAGAGGATGGAAACACACTACGGTGTGGCTAACACAGCTCTGGGGACCGAGTATCCACCGGAATAAGTGGACAACTCTGCAGCTGAGCAGAGCAGGGCACTCACTTGTTCTTATAGTCGGAAATGGCTGTCAAAGGCAGAGGTAAAAAGACCACCATGTGAATGTGGAAGGCAAGGGGAAACCACCACATTATCTTCCCAAGACTTCATGGCAAAACATATATCAGAGTTAGTGAACAACGTTAATGGCTGTCTTAGGACATCCTTGTCCAGTAGGGACAGTCATGAGCCACAGGTGACACCAGACCATCATCCAGCTACTGATGGCAAAATCATAACTAAAATAAATAAAAATAAATTTAGAGTAGGAACATGGAATGTTAGGACATTAAATGAGCTAGGAAAGTTGACCAATGTTCTAAGAGAGATGGATAGCATGAAAATGAATATACTAGGCGTTAGTGAGATGAGATGGAAGGGATCGGGCAAAATTATAGCTGACAATCACACAATAATTTACTCTGGAGGGGATACACATGAAAAAAGTGTAGGACTAATATTAGACGAAAAAACAGCCAAGTCAATTAATGGATACTGGTGTATTTCAGAAGAGTTATTATGGTAAAAATCAAAGGCAAACCAATAGACATAAATATTATACAGGTATATGCACCAACAACAAGCAGTAGTGATGAAGAAATACAACACTTTTACGACGAAATAGAAATGGTGATGGCTCAAATTGGATCACAAGAAATAAAAATAATACTTGGTGATTTTAATGCAAAAGTAGGAAAGGGGACAATGGAGGATGTAGTGGGGAATTATGGTTTAGGTACAAGAAATGAAAGAGGGCAAAAGCTAATAGAATGGGCAAATATCAATGATATGATAATTGGAAACACATGGTTTAAACACCATAAAAGACGACTGTACACATGGAAAAGCCCTGATAAGAAAATATGCAACCAAATTGACTACATACTAATTAATAAAAGATTTAGAAATGCTTTAATTAATGTAAAGACAATGCCTGGTGCTGACTGTAATAGTGATCATGTACCACTATGTGGACAAATAAAAGTAAGATTAAAGAAAGGGGAAAAAATGGTTAAGAACATGAGACTTAATAAAGAGGTTCTGAAAATAGATAAAGAAATTCAAGAACAATACAGAGTGACTGTGAAAAATAGGTACAATACGATAGCTAAAATACAGAGTATAAATGAACAATGGGAAATGTTAAGGGACTCCATTCATCAAACTAGCAAAGAAGTATTACCGGAGAGAGGAAAAATAGCTAAGAAAAAATGGATGAATGAAGAAATCTTAAAACTGATGGACAAAAGAAAACAGAGTAAAAATGACAAACAAGAATATGCTAAGATAAATAAAGAAATAAAAGATAAATGTGGGAAGGCTAAAGAAAGTTGGTTAAACGAGCAATGCAACAAAATTGAATTAAATTCCATTAATGATACAAAAAATATGTACAGACAAATCAGTGAGCTTACAGGAAGCAAAATAAGAATAAATACAGGGTGTTTGAAATCAAAAACAGGACAGATATTATTAGAGGAAGGTGCTATAATGAAGAGGTGGAATGAGTATATAAGAGAATTATATGACGGAGAAAGGGAAGAATTAACAGAAGATAGTAACTTAGAAGGTCCACCTATTCTGAAAGAAGAAGTCGCTGACGCTATGAAACGTATGAAGAAAGGAAAAACAGCTGGGCCAGATGAAATCACAATAGAATTAGAAGCATTGGGAGAATTTGGAGTAGATATATTAACCAAAATGTTGAATGATATTTACAGTAGTGGATATTTACCCAGTAATATGCTGAAATCTGTATTTATAGCTATACCAAAAAGACCAGGAGCAATTGATTGTGAAGATTTTCATACAATTAACCTCATAAACCATATCACTAAGCTTCTACTCAGAATCATAATGAGAAGAACCAAAAAGAAAATAAAAATGGAAATTAGTGAAGAACAGTATGGATTTGTGAAATGAATGGGCACAAACAATGCAATTTATACATTACGGACACTAACAGAAAGGTCAATAGAGAAACAGAGAGACATATATTTGTGCTTCATCTATATCTATAAAAATCGATGTATGTATGTATGTATGTATGTATGTATGTGTATCCGTCCTTTATGCGTTCGCGAACGGTCCATCCGATTGAGATGAAATTTTCTACACATTTTCCTTTCATTCCTGTGCAACCAACTGTCATAGTTTTATCTATCAGCTATCAGCTATTACATTCCTAAAATTTAATTTTGTAATTACATGACTGAACATAAGAAAATATAAAAATATATTTAAAAAAGGGATATAACTTTTAGTAGCATTGTTATATCTTAAGTTAAGTCCCCTGGCGATAGATTAAATGAGTTGATTGACGATGAATTAAATGAGATGCTCCCCACCAGGGACTGGGTGCAGCCGGGCCAGGTCAGACAGACAGATAGACATACTGACAGACAGATAGTCGGGAACGGGAGCCAAGTTTACTTTAGATAGATCTCTTCCAATCATATTTTCTATCTATTCTTCTATTCTATCCATATTTTGTTGTTATGTTCGGGCCGAACATACATACATAGACAGAGAGACAAACAGACAGACAGACACGACAGACAGACAGACAGATAGATAGATCGATCGGGAACGGGAGCTTATATGACTACTTATATGAATTAAATGAGATGCTCCCCACCAGGGCCTGGGCGAAGTCGGGCCGGGTCGGACAGACAGACAGATAGTCGGGAACGGGAGCTTATATGACTACTTATATGAATTAAATGATTCGCTCCCCATCAGGGTCTGGGTGAAGCCGGGCCGGGTCAGACAGACAGATAGACAGACAGACAGATAGATAGTCAGGAACGGGAGCTAGATAGTCGGGAACGGGAGCTTATATGACTACTTATATGAATTAAATGAGATGCTCCCCACCAGGAGCTGGGCGAAGCCGGGCCGGGTCAGATAGACAAGCAGACAGACAGACAGATAGATACATAGATAGATAGATCCCCGCCAGAGCCTGGGCGAAGCCGGGCCGGGCAGCTAGTAGATTATACTAAGGCATTTGATAAAGTAAAACATGATGAACTGTTGAAAATGTTGGAAGATATCAACATTGATGGAAAAGATTTAAGAATAATAAAGAATGTTTACTGGAACCAAGTAGCAGCAATTAAAATGGGAAATAAAGAGGGTAGTTACGAACAGATAAAGCTAGGAGTACGACAAGGGTGTGTCTTGTCACCAGATCTTTTCTCCCTGTATAGCGAAGTAATAATGAGAGAGATCAAAGAGATGCCAGGAATACTAGTTGGAGGTTATAATATAAATAATATATGCTATGCAGATGACAAAGTAATGGTGGCGGATAATTCAACAGACCTACAACAATTATTAGATGTTGTAGTAACAGAGAGTGCAAGGAAAGGACTCTCCTTGAATATCAAGAAAACAGTAACAATGGTAATATCAAAGAAAATGGTGACACCAAAATGTGACATAGAAATAGAAGGAAAAATCCTTAACCAAGTGGATAATTTTAGATACCTAGGGGCATTTATAACATCAGATGGAAGATGTACAACAGAGATTAGGAGCAGAATAGGGCAGGCAAAAGCCGCATTTCAGAAAATGAAGAGTATCTTGTGCAATAAGTCACTATCACTGAATGTAAGAAAGAGAGTGCTGAAATGCTATGTAGAACCAGTTTTTCTGTATGGCAGTGAATCTTGGAATGTAAATGAACAAAGTAAGAAGAAATTAGAACCAACAGAGATGTGGTTCCTGAGACGAATGTTGCGAATTCCTTGCCAGAGTAACTAACGATGACTGCCTGAAACAGGCTAATGAAACTAGAACATTATATACAACAATAAGACATAGACAAACATCTTTCTTCGGTCACGTGATGAGAAGAGAGGTATTGGAGAACATCGTAACAACTGGAAAGATCGAGGGGAAGAGAGGCAGAGGCAGACCAAGAGAAATGATGCTGGATGGATTGAGACGGTGGCATGGAGGAATATCAGCAGCAGAGTTGATCCAGAAAACCAAAGACTGAGATCTGTGGAGAGCCATGAACGCCTACGCCAGCTGGCATGGCACTTGATGATGACGACTAAACATGTCAACTTGAGAAATTGAAGAATACACTAAACATGTTGATTTTGAGAAATTTATGAATGCACTAATATATGTTGTCTTTGAAAAATTGATGAGTACACTAAACATGTCGACTTGAGAAATAGATGATTACACTAAACATGTCAACTTGAGAAATTGATGAATACACTAAACACGTTGATATGAGAAATTGATGAATACTCTAAACATGTTGACTTGAGAAATTGATGAATACACTAAACATGTCGACTTTAGAAATTGATGAATACAATAAACATGTCGACTTGAGAAATTCACGAATACTCTAAACATGTTGACTTTAGAAATTGATGAATACAATAAACGTGTCGACTTGAGAAATTCACGAATACTCTAGACATGTTGACTTGAGAAATTGATGAATACACTAAATATGTCGATATGAGAAATTGATGAATACATTAAACGCATTGATTTGAGAAATTGATGGATACATTAACCATGTCAATTTGAGAAATTCATGAATACATTAAACATGTCAGTTTGAGAAATTGATGAATACTCTAATTACGTCAACTTGAGAAATACAGACGTCATAAATTGATGAATACACTAAACACATAAACTTGAGAAATTTGATTAATAAAGTAAACACATTGACTTCAGAAATTTTTGAATACACTAAACACATCAATTTGAGAAATATTTTGCATTTCAGATCTCGCAAGGAAAAGATCATGTTAGATTTTGTCATTAGCAAAACAAAGGTGTTTGATGAGAAAGCCTATCTGACCAAGTTTTCCTTGACCAGTAGACGTGACCTAGACCAGAGTGATGACGGTCAGGATCATGGCTGTAACGATCGAGTCATCAGAATTCAAGAAGGACTTTATGTTTACAATTCGCCTTCGAGGTTAGAAGTCGTGGATACAAGTTAGAGACTTATTTTGTAGTCGTTTGTTTGTTTGTCTACATTGGTTGCCTCAATGGACGGTTGCTTGAAAATTCTTAAGAATGCACAATTTATTGCCTGGCAGGTTTCTCTGCAAAGCGTCAGGATCAAACTCAGAAATCACACAACATAAACTAAAGTGATAAGATAAATTCTTTATGCTGAACTATACAACACACTTATTCCTACATTAATTTAAATTGTTTACCAAGGTAATTTTTAACTCACTATCATGTCTTGGTTTGTTGACATGAAGCTGGCTTTTGTATATGAATAGCAGTGGCTTATGCAACCTTAAATGATGTGAAATGAAACATGCCAGGCAATAAATTGTACAATCTATTGTTTGACTCTTCAACACCAACTTTACCGAAGCGAGCAAATAGCACCAACTTTACAGAAGTGAACAAAGATCACCAACTTGAACGAAGCAAACAAATAGCACCAACATTGACCGAAGTGAACAAATAGCACCAACTTGAACAAAGTGAACCAGTATCACCAATTTGAACTACTTGAATGTAGTGAACAAATATCACCAACATGACTGAAGCAAACACATAGCACCAACTTAACCAAAGTGAACAAATATCACCAACATGACTGAAGCAAACACATAGCACCAACTTAACCAAAGTGAACAAATATCACTAACTTGACCAAAGCGAACAAATAGCACCAAATTGAATGAAGTTAACAAATATCATGAACTTGAATGAAGCAGTCAAATATCACCAACTTGAACATAATGAACAAATAGCGCCACTTGACTGAAGTGAACAAATAGCACCAACTTGAACATAATGAACAAATAGCACCACTTGACTGAAGTGAACAAATAGCACCAACTTAAACGAAGGTAACAAAAAGCACCAACTTGAATGAAGTGAACAAATAGCAATCTTCAGATGTCACACAGGACATTGCAGGCTGAAATACCACATGTTCAATAAACTTTAAGTTAGGAGATACTGATGAATGTAGCTGTGAATAATTAAAGTGAAGGCTAAATATTTACTGCAGCAGTGTCCAATATATGCAGAAAGAGAAAATTTGCTTTGACCTAATCCCACTCCATTTAAGAGCTAACATATGAGGATGTAAATCCCACTCCATTTAAGAGCTAACATATGAGGATGTAAATCCCACTCCATTTAAGAGCTAACATATGAGGATGTAAATCCCACTCCATTTAAGAGCTAACATATGAGGATGTAAATCCCACTCCATTTAAGAGCTAACATATGAGGATGTAAATCCCACTCCATTTAAGAGCTAACATATGAGGATGTAAATCCCACTCCATTTAAGAGCTAACATATGAGGATGTAAAACCCACTCCATTTAAGAGCTAACATATGAGGATGTAAAACCCACTCCATTTAAGAGCTAACATATGAGGATGTAAATCCCACTCCATTTAAGAGCTAACATATGAGGATGTAAATCCCACTCCATTTAAGAGCTAACATATGAGGATGTAAAACCCACTCCATTTAAGAGCTAACATATGAGGATGTAAAACCCACTCCATTTAAGAGCTAACATATGAGGATGTAAAACCCACTCCATTTAAGAGCTAACATATGAGGATGTAAAACCCACTCCATTTAAGAGCTAACATATGAGGATGTAAAACCCACTCCATTTAAGAGCTAACATATGAGGATGTAAAACCCACTCCATTTAAGAGCTAACATATGAGGATGTAAAACCCACTCCATTTAAGAGCTAACATATGAGGATGTAAAACCCACTCCATTTAAGAGCTAACATATGAGGATGTAAAACCCACTCCATTTAAGAGCTAACATATGAGGATGTAAAACCCACTCCATTTAAGAGCTAACATATGAGGATGTAAAACCCACTCCATTTAAGAGCTAACATATGAGGATGTAAAACCCACTCCATTTAAGAGCTAACATATGAGGATGTAAAACCCACTCCATTTAAGAGCTAACATATGAGGATGTAAAACCCACTCCATTTAAGAGCTAACATATGAGGATGTAAAACCCACTCCATTTAAGAGCTAACATATGAGGATGTAAAACCCACTCCATTTAAGAGCTAACATATGAGGATGTAAAACCCACTCCATTTAAGAGCTAACATATGAGGATGTAAAACCCACTCCATTTAAGAGCTAACATATGAGGATGTAAAACCCACTCCATTTAAGAGCTAACATATGAGGATGTAAAAACCACAGATTGGCTGCTGCTTTCTTTATAAATATTCAGATTGATGCCTGAAGATAGATGTCAGCATGGTCAAGTGGATAAACTTCATGCTGATGCTGAGGTAGGGGGTTCAATCCCTACACCGGTCAGTTGGACTAAAATGTTAGATTTCTCATCCTTGACTTGGGGATTTAAATTACAAGTAACTCAGAAGTGGGAGTGAGTTTGCCTGATGGCGAGGGACACTGGTAATTGGGAAAATAATCCACATGCAAAAATCAGTCCTGGCACTAGAAGTGGTAGCACATGTATGGAGTTATGCTTGAGTTAAAGTTAATTAATGTACACAAATATGCCTGGTTATGTACAAGAAACTAGTAGAAGATGATGATGATTGCCTGTGCCAGTTGGCAAGGCACTTCTTGTTGATGATGATGATGATGATGGAGAAAATATTACACTTGTGTGCTGGTATACTCTCTAGGACCTCCTCGACAAGTCGTCAACCTAACAGCGTGGGACATAGACCATGATTCCGTGATGTTGATGATGATGATGATGTTGATGATGATGATGATAATGGAGAAAATATTAAACTTGTGTGCTGGTATACTCTCTAGGGCCTCCTCAACAAGTTGTCAACCTAACAGCTTGGAATATAGACCATGATTCTGTGATGTTGTCATGGACTCCAGGCTTTAGTGGCGGGGAAGTTCAAACATTTGCTGTAGACATTCAAGTTGCAGGCCAACCACATCGTGATAATACATCTCAGCAGTTTGTAAGTGATGTTTCAAGATTATCTAAATGTTGTGTTGGGAATGTTTCAAGATTATCTAATTGTTGTGTTGGGAATGTTTCAAGATCATCTAATTGTTGTGTTGGGAATGTTTCAAGATCATCTAATTGTTGTGTTGGGAATGTTTCAAGATCATCTAATTGTTGTGTTGGGAATGTTTCAAGATCATCTAATTGTTGTGTTGGGAATGTTTCAAGATCATCTAATTGTTGTGTTGGGAATGTTTCAAGATTATCTAATTGTTGTGTTGGAGATGTTTCAAGATCATCTAATTGTTGTGTTGGAGATGTTTCAAGATTATCTAATTGTTGTGTTGGAGATGTTTCAAGATTATCTAAATGTTGTGTTGGGAATGTTTCAAGATTATCTAAATGTTGTGTTGGAGATGTTTCAAGATCATCTAATTGTTGTGTTGGAGATGTTTCAAGATCATCTAATTGTTGTGTTGGGAATGTTTCAAGATCATCTAATTGTTGTGTTGGGAATGTTTCAAGATCATCTAATTGTTGTGTTGGAGATGTTTCAAGATCATCTAATTGTTGTGTTGGGAATGTTTCAAGATCATCTAATTGTTGTGTTGGGAATGTTTCAAGATCATCTAATTGTTGTGTTGGGAATGTTTCAAGATCATCTAATTGTTGTGTTGGGAATGTTTCAAGATCATCTAATTGTTGTGTTGGGAATGTTTCAAGATCATCTAATTGTTGTGTTGGGAATGTTTCAAGATTATCTAATTGTTGTGTTGGGAATGTTTCAAGATCATCTAATTGTTGTGTTGGGAATGTTTCAAGATTATCTAATTGTTGTGTTGGAGATGTTTCAAGATTATCTAATTGTTGTGTTGGGAATGTTTCAAGATTATCTAATTGTTGTGTTGGGAATGTTTCAAGATTATCTAATTGTTGTGTTGGGAATGTTTCAAGATTATCTAATTGTTGTGTTGGGAATGTTTCAAGATCATCTAATTGTTGTGTTGGGAATGTTTCAAGATCATCTAATTGTTGTGTTGGGAATGTTTCAAGATTATCTAATTGTTGTGTTGGGAATGTTTCAAGATCATCTAATTGTTGTGTTGGGAATGTTTCAAGATTATCTAATTGTTGTGTTGGAGATGTTTCAAGATTATCTAATTGTTGTGTTGGGAATGTTTCAAGATTATCTAATTGTTGTGTTGGGAATGTTTCAAGATTATCTAATTGTTGTGTTGGGAATGTTTCAAGATTATCTAATTGTTGTGTTGGGAATGTTTCAAGATCATCTAATTGTTGTGTTGGGAATGTTTCAAGATTATCTAATTGTTGTGTTGGGAATGTTTCAAGATCATCTAATTGTTGTGTTGGAGATGTTTCAAGATCATCTAATTGTTGTGTTGGAGATGTTTCAAGATCATCTAATTGTTGTGTTGGAGATGTTTCAAGATCATCTAATTGTTGTGTTGATGTTTCAAGATTATCTAATTGTTGTGTTGGGAATGTTTCAAGATTATCTAATTGTTGTTTTGGGAATGTTTCAAGATCATCTAATTGTTGTGTTGGGAATGTTTCAAGATCATCTAATTGTTGTGTTGGAGATGTTTCAAGATCATCTAATTGTTGTGTTGGGAATGTTTCAAGATTATCTAATTGTTGTGTTGGGAATGTTTCAAGATCATCTAATTGTTGTGTTGGGAATGTTTCAAGATCATCTAATTGTTGTGTTGGGAATGTTTCAAGATTATCTAATTGTTGTGTTGGGAATGTTTCAAGATTATCTAATTGTTGTGTTGGAGATGTTTCAAGATTATCTAATTGTTGTGTTGGAGATGTTTCAAGATTATCTAATTGTTGTGTTGGAGATGTTTCAAGATCATCTAATTGTTGTGTTGGGAATGTTTCAAGATTATCTAATTGTTGTGTTGGGAATGTTTCAAGATCATCTAAATGTTGTGTTGGGAATGTTTCAAGATTATCTAATTGTTGTGTTGGGAATGTTTCAAGATCATCTAAATGTTGTGTTGGAGATGTTTCAAGATCATCTAATTGTTGTGTTGATGTTTCAAGATTATCTAATTGTTGTGTTGGGAATGTTTCAAGATTATCTAATTGTTGTGTTGGGAATGTTTCAAGATTATCTAATTGTTGTGTTGGGAATGTTTCAAGATAATCTAATTGTTGTGTTGGGAATGTTTCAAGATCATCTAATTGTTGTGTTGGGAATGTTTCAAGATTATCTAATTGTTGTGTTGGGAATGTTTCAAGATCATCTAATTGTTGTGTTGGGAATGTTTCAAGATCATCCAAATAATGACCATCATCATCATTGTGTGCCTCTGCATCCCAGAGTAGAAGAGGAAAGACTAAACAAGACTGTAAGGTACTTCTACATCCTAGGGTAGAAGAGGAAAGACTAACAAGCCTGTGATATACCTCTACATCCTGGGGTGGAAGAAAGATTAAAAACTTTAAGCCACTCGATACCCCAGGGTAGATTAGTAAAAATATGAATAAAATTAGGGAACTGTGATAAGGTGTGAAAATGTAAACAATATAAAATGACACAAAAGTAGTGCAGCTTTACATAATAGAATTACGACACATACAGGACAGTTGCGGCGATTAGCCTTCATCAGCAAACACACACATTCACAAAACACAAAATATAGTCATGGAGATCTCCTATGACTACATCAAAACATGACGACAGGACGAGAAGAACAAAAAAAGATTAAAAATGAAAGCAATGAAGAGAAAATGAAAATTGGAAAAAATGTTCATACTTACCTCAGTATTCCGAGCTGTGTATAATCCCAATTATCCCCGATGTCTTCTTTTTATACCCAACCAAGGGAATGGGGTGTAGGATGATGATGGGGTGGTGGGTGTAACTGTTCAGTGAGCACATTGAAAGAAAGGGGGGAGGGTTGGTAACCTTTGATTGGTAGTGGATGTACTAACAAAGCATGAGTGGGTGCCAGTGGACGAATATTGAAGAGCAATGGAGTGTGCACCCAAGTATGATGGTGATACTAACCAAACTCACATTATGTACTCCTTTATGTTATTGTGAGGCGAGTCCTAAAGTCTGGGTGGACTGATATGTGTGAGCGCACATACATACATCTACACCACTCAACAGACATTCATACAATAGTGTACATGGACATATGCAAGGTATATATGAGAAGAGAGAGAGAGAGAGGTTGGTATAGATCCTGCGATATGCCACATGGGGTATGACGGAGTAGGTCGGTCTACAAATACGAGGCTTCACTCATACTGTTCCCTATGAAATAGGGTCATTAAGGTCGATTGCTATACCACGTATTTTAGGATCAAATCACCTAATGTTTGTGTTATTAGGGTTGTATAAGATCCAACCACCAGTAATACACATTTCATAGTGTCCTGTATGTGTCGTAATTCTGTTATGTAAAGCTGCACTTACTTTGTGTCATTTTATATTGTTTACAGGGTAGATTAGGAAAGATAAAATAAAATAAAGAAAATAGCAACCATAGTCTCCACTGTTTGACCAGACACAGGTCTGATTCATGAAGGGAGGAGCAGCCATAGTCTCCACTGTACTGAAGCTGGACCAGACACAGGTCTGATTAATGAAGGGAGGAGCAGCCATAGTCTCCACTGTTTGACCAGACACAGGTCTGATTAATGAAGGGAGGAGCAGCCATAGTCTCCACTGTTTGACCAGACACAGGTCTGATTCATGAAGGAAGGAGTAGCCATAGTCTCCACTGTTTGACCAGACGCAGGTCTGATTCATGAAGGGAGGAGCAGCCATAGTCTCCACTGTTTGACCAGACACAGGTCTGATTCATGAAGGGAGGAGCAGCCATAGTCTCCACTGTTTGACCAGACCCAGGTCTGATTAATGAAGGGAGGAGCAGCCATAGTCTCCACTGTTTGACCAGACACAGGTCTGATTAATGAAGGGAGGAGCAGCCATAGTCTCCACTGTTTGACCAGACACAGGTCTGATTCATGAAGGGAGGAGCAGCCATAGTCTCCACTGTTTGACCAGACACAGGTCTGATTAATGAAGGGAGGAGCAGCCATAGTCTCCACTGTTTGACCAGACACAGGTCTGATTAATGAAGGGAGGAGCAGCCATAGTCTCCACTGTACTGAAGCTGGACCAGACACAGGTCTGATTCATGAAGGGAGGAGCAGCCATAGTCTCCACTGTTTGACCAGACACAGGTCTGATTCATGAAGGGAGGAGCAGCCATACTCTCCACTGTTTGACCAGACACAGGTCTGATTAATGAAGGGAGGAGCAGCCATAGTCTCCACTGTTTGACCAGACACAGGTCTGATTAATGAAGGGAGGAGCAGCCATAGTCTCCACTGTTTGACCAGACACAGGTCTGATTAATGAAGGGAGGAGCAGCCATAGTCTCCACTGTACTGAAGCTGGACCAGACACAGGTCTGATTAATGAAGGGAGGAGCAGCCATAGTCTCCACTGTTTGACCAGACACAGGTCTGATTAATGAAGGGAGGAGCAGCCATAGTCTCCACTGTTTGACCAGACACAGGTCTGATTAATGAAGGGAGGAGCAGCCATAGTCTCCACTGTACTGAAGCTGGACCAGACACAGGTCTGAATAATGAAGGGAGGAGCAGCCATAGTCTCCACTGTTTGACCAGACACAGGTCTGATTAATGAAGGGAGGAGCAGCCATAGTCTCCACTGTACTGAAGCTGGACCAGACACAGGTCTGATTAATGAAGGGAGGAGCAGCCATAGTCTCCACTGTTGACCAGGACACAGGTCTGATTCATGAAGGGAGGAGCAGCCATAGTCTCCACTGTTTGACCAGACACAGGTCTTATTCATGAAGGGAGGAGCAGCCATAGGTCTCCACTGTACTGAAGCTGGACCAGACACAGGTCTGATTAATGAAGGGAGGAGCAGCCATAGTCTCCACTGTTTGACCAGACACAGATCTGATTCATGAAGGGAGGAGCAGCCATAGTCTCACACTGTTTGACCAGACACAGGTCTGATTCATGAAGGGAGGAGCAGCCATAGTCTCCACTGTTTGACCAGACACAGGTCTGATTTCATGAAGGGAGGAGCAGCATAGTCTCCACTGTACTGAAGCTGGACCAGACACAGGTCTGATTAATGAAGGGAGGAGCAGCCATAGTCTCCACTGTTTGACCAGACACAGGTCTGATTAATGAAGGGAGGAGCAGCCATAGTCTCCACTGTACTGAAGCTGGACCAGACACAGGTCTGATTCATGAAGGGAGGAGCAGCCATAGTCTCCACTGTTTGACCAGACACAGATCTGATTCATGAAGGGAGGAGCAGCCATAGTCTCCACTGTTTGACCAGACACAGGATCTGATTCATGAAGGGAGGAGCAGCCATAGTCTCCACTGTTTGACCAGACACAGATCTGATTCATGAAGGGAGGAGCAGCCATAGTCTCCACTGTTTGACCAGACACAGGTCTGATTCATGAAGGGAGGAGCAGCCATAGTCTCCACTGTTTGACCAGACACAGGTCTGATTCATGAAGGGAGGAGCAGCCATAGTCTCCACTGTACTGAAGCTGGACCAGACACAGGTCTGATTCATGAAGGGAGGAGCAGCCATAGTCTCCACTGTTTGACCAGACACAGGTCTGATTCATGAAGGGAGGAGCAGCCATAGTCTCCACTGTACTGAAGCTGGACCAGACACAGGTCTGATTAATGAAGGGAGGAGCAGCCATAGTCTCCACTGTTTGACCAGACACAGGTCTGATTCATGAAGGGAGGAGCAGCCATAGTCTCCACTGTACTGAAGCTGGACCAGACACAGGTCTGATTAATGAAGGGAGGAGCAGCCATAGTCTCCACTGTTTGACCAGACACAGGTCTGATTCATGAAGGGAGGAGCAGCCATAGTCTCCACTGTTTGACCAGACACAGATCTGATTAATGAAGGGAGGAGCAGCCATAGTCTCCACTGTTTGACCAGACACAGGTCTGATTAATGAAGGGAGGAGCAGCCATAGTCTCCACTGTTTGACCAGACACAGATCTGATTCATGAAGGGAGGAGCAGCCATAGTCTCCACTGTTTGACCAGACACAGGTCTGATTCATGAAGGGAGGAGCAGCCATAGTCTCCACTGTACTGAAGATGGACCAGACACAGGTCTGATTCATGAAGGGAGGAGCAGCCATAGTCTCCACTGTTTGACCAGACACAGGTCTGATTCATGAAGGGAGGAGCAGCCATAGTCTCCACTGTTTGACCAGACACAGGTCTGATTCATGAAGGGAGGAGCAGCCATAGTCTCCACTGTTTGACCAGACACAGGTCTGATTAATGAAGGGAGGAGCAGCCATAGTCTCCACTGTTTGACCAGACACAGGTCTGATTCATGAAGGGAGGAGCAGCCATAGTCTCCACTGTTTGACCAGACACAGGTCTGATTCATGAAGGGAGGAGCAGCCATAGTCTCCACTGTTTGACCAGACACAGGTCTGATTCATGAAGGGAGGAGCAGCCATAGTCTCCACTGTTCTGAAGCTTGACCAGCAAGTACAGACGTTTGGTGACGCAAAATAATACAACACACTAAATAACATATACATCACATTTCTGGGACACAAAAGATTCTCTCTCTCTTTGTTTTACAGAAACCGAACACAGAGTGGACGACAGTTCTGACCAAAATTCCAGATCCACAAGGCTACAAGTTGGTGACGGTCGCGTTTGGCTCCCTGAAAAGTAGTACGCATTATGTTGTCAAGGTCACGTCCATGACCAGGTTGGGATCAGCTGCTACGGAAATTGAAATAACAACCCTAGGTTTGTGGTTGTGTCATTTTCTGAACATCGACTGGAGTCTTGTTTCTTGTTCTTCTTCTTCTTCTTCTTCTTCTTCTTCTTCTTCTTCTTCTTCTTCTTCTTCTTCTTCTTCTTCTTCTTCTTCTTCTGCTGCTGCTGGCGTCGCCCCGCTGCCGCCCCGCCTCCTCCTCCTTTCTTCCACCTCCTCCTCCTCCTTCTTCTGCGTTTGTCCAGAACATTGTTTCAGATGTAATTGCGTTATGCCTGTTTATAGCAGAGCTGTGATGTTTGCACCTTTCGGCTGACACATCTGACTTCTTCAGGCATTTGTTGACTGGGTTACCTTCCCAGGGGAGTCTGACATTTGTTGACTGGGTTACCTTCCCGGGGGAGTCTGACATTTGTTGACTGGGTTACCTTCTCGGGGAAGTCTGACATTTGTTGACTGGATTACCTTCCCGGGGGAGTCTGACATTTGTTGACTGGGTTACCTTCCAAGGGGAGTCTGACATTTGTTGACTGGGTTACCTTCCAGGGGGAGTCTGACATTTGTTGACTGGGTTACCTTCCCGGGGGAGTCTGACATTTGTTGACTCGGTTACCTTCCAGGGGGAGTCTGACATTTGTTGACTGGGTTACCTTCCCGGGGGAGTCTGACATTTGTTGACTGGGTTACCTTCCAGGGGGAGTCTGACATTTGTTGACTGGATTACCTTCCCAGGGGAGTCTGACATTTGTTGACTGGGTTACCTTCTCGAGGGAGTCTGACATTTGTTGACTGGGTTACCTTCCAGGGGGAGTCTGACATTTGTTGACTGGATTACCTTCCCAGGGGAGTCTGACATTTGTTGACTAGGTTACCTTCCAGGGGGAGTCTGACATTTGTTGACTGGGTTACCTTCCTGGGGGAGTCTGACATTTGTTGACTGGGTTACCTTTCCGGGAGAGTCTGGTTTTGTTTCAGCCTTAGTATACATTACAGGCTCTGTGGCAAAGGAGTTACGGACAAAATTTGTTATCCCGCAACCGCGTTTGAAACACAGCTGCGGGCGAGTTGGCAGCAAACCGTCATGCTGGTATGAGTGCATGTCGTTCAGAAAGTAATGGCAAACTACTGAACATAAACTTGCCAAGAAATCACAAACAGCAAAAAAAAAATGCTGAGTTTGACTGTGACGTCCTGTAAAGGATATGCAACTAAACTTGTTTTTAAAAATACATTTACTAGACTCATTATGGGAGGGCTTTTGCAAGATGGAAAACATACTAGCAATAACAAGCTGTGTGTTGTGATGAGAAAAAGCTTTGAAGTGTTATAAAGAACCTAAACTGTTATATGGATGAAAAACATGGACAATAAGCAGACAAGCTGAGAAACATTTAATGGCTGTGGAAATATGGTTTCTGAGGAAAATGCAAAGAAAAACTGTGGTCTGATCAGAAAAACCAATCAGCAGATCCTACAAGAAGCAAATGAAAACCATAAATTGATTTGAAAAATTATACATAGTGAAGATTATTTTATTCAGCACATAATGAGAAGACATAAACTGTAAAGCTTAGTGACAACTGGCAGATGGGACACCACACATTGATGTGACAATTAGTTGATTGTCTGTTCATAGATGGGACACCACACATTGATTTGACAATTAGTCGATTGTCTGTTCATAGATAGGACACCACACATTGATTTGACAATTAGTTGATTGATCATAGATGGGGCATCACACATTGATGTGTGACAATTAGGAATTTTGTGTGTTCTTGTATTGAATTCTCACAAATGTCTGTTAATGTTGTCTGTTCTTGAATTATGTAAATGTCTGTTCATGTTGTCTCTTCTTTTATTGAATTCTTCCAAATTTCTGTTCATGTTGTCTGTTCTTGTACTGATCTATGTCAAATATCTATTCATGTTGTCTGTTCTTGTGTTGACTCAAATGTCCATGTTGTCTGTTCTTGTTTTGAATTCTCTAATATGTCTGTTCTTGTGTTGCATTCTGTCAAATGTCTGTTCTTGTAATTGAATTCTGTCAAATGTCTGTACTTGTAATTGAATTTTGTCACATGTTGAGTTGAGTACCGACATCACTGCACTCAGGACATTCCCATACGTGCTCCGTTCCCTCGTTCAACAGCCAGACTAGAGTCATACTACTAATCGTTCCCACCACTATGTGAATTAAAAGTTCTGGTCTTCCCTCTCAGTTTTGAGATTCTTCCAGAACCCCTGCCGATCCTCCGTAATCTCATTCTTTCCACATATGAGTTCTCAATCTGTTCCTCCACCTTCTCCACCTGGTCCCACAAGCGTACGACCACCTCCTCCTTGTCCATAGGCAATCTGCCGCCGAGAGGTGCATTCCCTGCTAGCCTATCAGCCTATTCATTCCCCCGCCAGGGCAAAATATCCATACAATTCTCACAATCTGTGACCTCTGAAGTGACGAGAGCTATTCCACACAAAACATTCCTGTCTCCGCCTTACTAAGCATACTCTTTGAATCCGTAATGAATACAACGTGTGTTGCAGTAGTCTCCTCTAGCCAACGGAATGCCGCTGTTACTGCCTCCACCTCCATTCTCATGCTGGAGGTCGTGGTCTCATATGCCAGACTCTCCTTTTTCAAGACTCGTCCATTAGCCTTTGCAATAAAGCCCCAGCCACTACGTCTGTTTCTCACCACTGACCCATCGGTGTAGATGACTATGTCACCTTGATGTGTGTTACTCTGGATCAGCTGTTGCACTTCAAACTCAGTGCGGCCCGCTGCCCATTCTCTGCACTCACGACCCAGTGTTATCATTACATTGTGCCAGTCCGTCATGTCTTCTGGAACTTCAACCCACTCTCTTTTTCACGATTGATGGTCTCTAGATCACACACCTGACGTATAGAAAGTTCCGCCTGTGCCATCCAGGACCTGCCTCGTCTTAGTCTATGACCCTTGACTATATCCATGGCTGCATACAGCGGGTGATCCCTATCTGCAGCAACTCTCAGGTACCATTTGGCCTGAAGGACCCTATGCCTATCCGTCATTGTTGGTAGCCCAGGATATGCCTCATGCATATAATTGGTGTGTCCTTTGTGCACCCCAGGATTAACCACATGGCAGCATTCTGTATGCGCTCCAACCTTTCAAGCTGGCTCTTTGATACTGTCAGCAGCCCCAAACCATACTCAATGACAGAAATTATTAACTGCTGAAAGAGCTTGTACAGCATCCTCTGATCTACCCCTGTTGCTGCCATAGCCCTCAATGTATTAAGTCCCTTACCAACCTTCACCACCAAAGCCACATGTGTCTGTTCTTGTAATTGAATTCTGTCACATGTCTGTTCTTTTGATGAATTCTGTCAAATGTCTGTTCTTGTATTGAATTTTGTCAAATATCTGTTCTTGTTGTCTGTTCTTGCATTGACTCTCCAAGTGTCTCTCCACAGATGTACCAGATGAGTCGCTTGTGGCAGGTGTTATTGTTGGGATCATCTTACTCATCCTGTTCGTCCTTGCTGTCATTGCTGTCGTTATTTACTGCTTGGTTTACAAACGAAAAAAACGAGGTGAGTGCACTCAGTTGGACTATACTGTAGCATAGATGGTTTTTGACACTGTTCCATAGTTAGTGTTTGATACTGTTCCATAGTTGGTGTTTGACACTGTACCATAGTTAGAGTTTGACACTGTTCCATAGTTAGTGTTTGACACTGTTCCATAGTTGGTGTTTGACACTGTTCCATAGTTGGTGTTTGACACTGTTCCATAGTTAGTGTTTGACACTGTTCCATAGTTGGTGTTTGATACTGTTCCATAGTTAGAGTTTGACACTGTTCCATAGTTAGAGTTTGATAATGTTCCATAGTTAGTACTTGATACTGTTCCATAGTTAGTGTTTGATACTGTTCCATAGTTGGTGTTTGACACTGTTCCATAGTTAGTGTTTGACATTGTTCCATAGTTAATGTTGACACTGTTCCATAGTTAATGTTTGACACTGTTCCATAGTTAATGTTTGACACTGTTCCATAGTTAGTGTTTGATACTGTTCCATAGTTGTGTTTGACACTGTTCCATAGTTAGTGTTTGACACTGTTCCATAGTTAGTGTTTGACACTGTTCCATAGTTAGTGTTTGATACTGTTCCATAGTTAGTGTTTGATACTGTTCCATAGTTAGTGTTTGACACTGTTCCATAGTTAGTGTTTGACTACTGTTCCATAGTTAGTGTTTGATACTGTTACCATAGTTAGAGTTTGACACTGTTACCATAGTTAGTGTTTGATACTGTTCCATAGTTAGTGTTTGATACTGTTCCATAGTTGGTGTTTGACACTGTACCATAGTTAGAGTTTGACTACTGTTCCATAGTTAGTGTTTGACACTGTTCCATAGTTAGTGTTTGATACTGTTCCATAGTTAGTGTTTGACTACTGTACCATAGTTAGAGTTTGATACTGTTCCATAGTTAGTGTTTGATACTGTACCATAGTTAGTGTTTGATACTGTACCATAGTTAGTGTTTGACACTGTTCCATAGTTAGTAGTTTGATACTGTTCCATAGTTAGTGTTTGACACTGTTCCATAGTTAGAGTTTGATACTGTTCCATAGTTAGTGTTTGACACTGTTCCATAGTTAGTGTTTGATACTGTTCCATAGTTAGTGTTTGACACTGTTCCATAGTTAGAGTTTGATACTGTTCCATAGTTAGTGTTTGACACTGTTCCATAGTTGGTGTTTGATACTGTTCCATAGTTAGTGTTTGATACTGTTCCATAGTTAGTGTTTGATACTGTTCCATAGTTGGTGTTTGATACTGTACCATAGTTAGAGTTTGATACTGTTCCATAGTTAGTGTTTGACACTGTTCCATAGTTGGTGTTTGATACTGTTCCATAGTTAGTGTTCGATACTGTTCCATAGTTGGTGTTTGACACTGTACCATAGTTAGAGTTTGATACTGTTCCATAGTTGTGTTTGACACTGTTCCATAGTTGGTGTTTGACACTGTTCCATAGTTGGTGGTTTGATACTGTACCATAGTTAGTGTTTGACACTGTTCCATAGTTAGTGTTTGACACTGTTCCATAGTTGGTTTTGATACTGTACCATAGTTAGTGTTTGACACTGTACCATAGTTAGTGTTTGACACTGTTTCATAGTTGGTGATTGATACTGTTCCATAGTTGGTGTTTCATACTGTTCCATAGTTAGTGTTTCATACTGTTCCATAGTTGGTGTTTGACACTGTACCATAGTTGGTGTTTGACACTGTACCATAGTTGGTGTTTGACACTGTTCCATAGTTGGTGATTGATACTGTTCCATAGTTGGTGTTTGACACTGTTCCATAGTTGGTGTTTGACACTGTACCATAGTTAGTGTTTGACACTGTTCCATAGTTGGTGTTTGACACTGTTCCATAGTTGGTGTTTGACACTGTACCATAGTTGGTGTTTGATACTGTTCCATAGTTGGTGTTTGACACTGTACCATAGTTGGTGTTTGACACTGTTCCATAGTTGGTGTTTGACACTGTTCCATAGTTGGTGTTTGATACTGTACCATAGTTAGTGTTTGATACTGTTCCATAGTTGGTGTTTGACACTGTACCATAGTTGGTGTTTGACACTGTACCATAGTTGGTGTTTGACACTGTACCATAGTTGGTGTTTGATACTGTACCATAGTTGGTGTTTGACACTGTTCCATAGTTGGTGTTTGACACTGTTCCATAGTTGGTGTTTGACACTGTACCGTAGTTGGTGTTTGACACTGTACCGTAGTTGTGTTTGATACTGTACCATAGTTGGTGGTTGATACTGTTCCATAGTTGGTGTTTGACACTGTTCCATAGTTGGTGTTTGGCACTGTTCCATAGTTGGTGTTTGACACTGTTCCATAGTTGGTGTTTGACACTGTTCCATAGTTGGTGTTTGACACTGTTCCATAGTTGGTGTTTGACACTGTACCATAGTTGGTGTTTGACACTGTACCATAGTTGGTGTTTGACACTGTACCATTGTTGGTGTTTAACACTGTACCATAGTTGGTGTTTGATACTGTTCCATAGTTGGTGTTTGACACTGTACCATAGTTGGTGTTTGACACAGTACATAGTTGGTGTTTGACACTGTTCCATAGTTGGTGTTTGATACTGTTCTTCTTCTTCTTCTTCGTTCATCCGGAGTTTTTTTTTTTCGGATGTGATTGCGTTGTGCCTGTTTACAGCAGAGCTGCGTTCTTGCGCCGTTAGGCCGACACATCCGACTTCTGCGGTTGATACTGTTCCATAGTTGGTGTTTGATACTGTACCATAGTTAGTGTTTGATACTGTTCCATAGTTGGTGTTTGACACTGTTCCATAGTTGGTGTTTGACACTGTACCATAGTTGGTGTTTGACACTGTACCATAGTTAGTGTTTGATACTGTACCATAGTTAGTGTTTGATACTGTTCCATAGTTGGTGGTTGACACTGTTCCATAGTTGGTGTTTGACACTGTTCCATAGTTGGGTTTGACACTGTTTCATAGTTGGTGTTTGACACTGTTCCATAGTTGGTGTTTGACACTGTTCCATAGTTTGTGTTTGACACTGTTCCAGAGTTGGTGTTTGACACTGTACTGTAGTTGGTGTTTGACACTGTACGGTAGTTGGTGTTTGACACTGTTCCATAGTTGGTGTTTGATTCTGTACCATAGCTGGTGTTTGATACTGTACCATAGTTAGTGTTTTGACACTGTACCATAGTTGGTGTTTGACACTGTACCATAGTTGGGTTTGACACTGTTACCATAGTTGGTGTTTGACACTGTTCCATAGTTGGTGTTGACACTGTTCCATAGTTGGTGTTTGACACTGTTCCATAGTTGGTGTTTGATACTGTACCATAGTTAGAGTTTGACACTGTTACCATAGTTAGTGTTTGATACTGTTCCATAGTTAGTGTTTGATACTGTTCCATAGTTGGTGTTTGACACTGTACCATAGTTAGAGTTTGACACTGTTCCATAGGTTAGTGTTTGACACTGTTTCCATAGTTAGTGTTGATACTGTGTCCATAGTTAGTGTTTGATACTGTACCATAGTTAGAGTTTGATACTGTTCCATAGTTAGTGTTTGATACTGTACCATAGTTAGTGTTTGATACTGTACCATAGTTAGTGTTTGACACTGTTCCATAGTTTAGAGTTTGATACTGTTCCATAGTTAGTGTTTGACACTGTTCCATAGTTAGAGTTTGATACTGTTCCATAGTTAGTGTTTGACACTGTTCCATAGTTAGTGTTTGATACTGTTCCATAGTTAGTGTTTGACACTGTTCCATAGTTAGAGTTTGATACTGTTCCATAGTTAGTGTTTGACACTGTTCCATAGTTGGTGTTTGATACTGTTCCATAGTTAGTGTTTGATACTGTTCCATAGTTAGTGTTTGATACTGTTCCATAGTTGGTGTTTGATACTGTACCATAGTTAGAGTTTGATACTGTTCCATAGTTAGTGTTGACACTGTTCCATAGTTGGTGTTTGATACTGTTCCATAGTTAGTGTTTCGATACTGTTCCATAGTTGGTGTTTGACACTGTAACCATAGTTAGAGTTTGATACTGTTCCATAGTTGGTGTTTGACACTGTTCCATAGTTGGTGTTTGACACTGTTCCATAGTTTGGTGTTTGACACTGTTCCATAGTTGGTGTTTGACACTGTTCCATAGTTGGTGTTTGACACTGTTCCATAGTTAGTGTTTGACACTGTTCCATAGTTGGTGTTTGATACTGTTCCATAGTTAGAGTTTGACACTGTTCCATAGTTAGAGTTTGATAATGTTCCATAGTTAGTACTTGATACTGTTCCATAGGTTAGTGTTTGATACTGTTCCATAGTTGGTGTTTGACACTGTTCCATAGTTAGTGTTTGACATTGTTTCCATAGTTAATGTTTGACACTGTTCCATAGTTAATGTTTGACACTGTTCATAGTTAATGTTTGGACACTGTTCCATAGTTAGTGTTTGATACTGTTCCATAGTTAGTGTTTGACACTGTTCCATAGTTAGTGTTTGACACTGTTCCATAGTTAGTGTTTGACACTGTTCCATAGTTTAGTGTTTGACACTGTTCCATAGTTAGTGTTTGATACTGTACCATAGTTAGTGTTGACACTGTTCCATAGTTAGTGTTTGACACTGTTCCATAGTTAGTGTTTGAACACTGTCCATAGTTAGTGTTTACACTGTTCCATAGTTAGTGTTTGATACTGTTCCATAGTTAGTGTTTGATAATGTTCCATAGTAGTGTTTGATACTGTTCCATAGTTGGTGTTTGATACTGTACCATAGTTAGAGTTTGATACTGTCCATAGTTAGTGTTTGACACTGTTCCATAGTTGGTGTTTGATACTGTTCCATAGTTAGTGTTCGATACTGTTCCATAGTTGGTGTTTGACACTGTACCATAGTTAGAGTTTGATACTGTTCCATAGTTGGTGTTTGACACTGTTCCATAGTTGGTGTTTGACACTGTTCCATAGTTGGTGTTTGATACTGTACCATAGTTAGTGTTTGACACTGTTCCATAGTTAGTGTTTGACACTGTTCCATAGTTGGTTTTGATACTGTACCATAGTTAGTGTTTGACACTGTACCATAGTTAGTGTTTGACACTGTTTCATAGTTGGTGATTGATACTGTTCCATAGTTGGTGTTTCATACTGTTCCATAGTTAGTGTTTCATACTGTTCCATAGTTGGTGTTTGACACTGTACCATAGTTGGTGTTTGACACTGTACCATAGTTGGTGTTTGACACTGTTCCATAGTTGGTGATTGATACTGTTCCATAGTTGGTGTTTGACACTGTTCCATAGTTGGTGTTTGACACTGTACCATAGTTAGTGTTTGACACTGTTCCATAGTTGGTGTTTGACACTGTTCCATAGTTGGTGTTTGACACTGTACCATAGTTGGTGTTTGATACTGTTCCATAGTTGGTGTTTGACACTGTACCATAGTTGGTGTTTGACACTGTTCCATAGTTGGTGTTTGACACTGTTCCATAGTTGGTGTTTGATACTGTACCATAGTTAGTGTTTGATACTGTTCCATAGTTGGTGTTTGACACTGTACCATAGTTGGTGTTTGACACTGTACCATAGTTGGTGTTTGACACTGTACCATAGTTGGTGTTTGATACTGTACCATAGTTGGTGTTTGACACTGTTCCATAGTTGGTGTTTGACACTGTTCCATAGTTGGTGTTTGACACTGTACCGTAGTTGGTGTTTGACACTGTACCGTAGTTGGTGTTTGATACTGTACCATAGTTGGTGGTTGATACTGTTCCATAGTTGGTGTTTGACACTGTTCCATAGTTGGTGTTTGGCACTGTTCCATAGTTGGTGTTTGACACTGTTCCATAGTTGGTGTTTGACACTGTTCCATAGTTGGTGTTTGACACTGTTCCATAGTTGGTGTTTGACACTGTACCATAGTTGGTGTTTGACACTGTACCATAGTTGGTGTTTGACACTGTACCATTGTTGGTGTTTAACACTGTACCATAGTTGGTGTTTGATACTGTTCCATAGTTGGTGTTTGACACTGTACCATAGTTGGTGTTTGACACAGTACCATAGTTGGTGTTTGACACTGTTCCATAGTTGGTGTTTGATACTGTTCTTCTTCTTCTTCTTCGTTCATCCGGAGTTTTTTTTTTCGGATGTGATTGCGTTGTGCCTGTTTACAGCAGAGCTGCGTTCTTGCGCCGTTAGGCCGACACATCCGACTTCTGCGGTTGATACTGTTCCATAGTTGGTGTTTGATACTGTACCATAGTTAGTGTTTGATACTGTTCCATAGTTGGTGTTTGACACTGTTCCATAGTTGGTGTTTGACACTGTACCATAGTTGGTGTTTGACACTGTACCATAGTTAGTGTTTGATACTGTACCATAGTTAGTGTTTGATACTGTTCCATAGTTGGTGGTTGACACTGTTCCATAGTTGGTGTTTGACACTGTTCCATAGTTGGTGTTTGACACTGTTTCATAGTTGGTGTTTGACACTGTTCCATAGTTGGTGTTTGACACTGTTCCATAGTTGGTGTTTGACACTGTTCCATAGTTGGTGTTTGACACTGTACTGTAGTTGGTGTTTGACACTGTACTGTAGTTGGTGTTTGACACTGTTCCATAGTTGGTGTTTGATTCTGTACCATAGCTGGTGTTTGATACTGTACCATAGTTAGTGTTTGACACTGTACCATAGTTGGTGTTTGACACTGTACCATAGTTGGGGTTTGACACTGTTCCATAGTTGGTGTTTGACACTGTTCCATAGTTGGTGTTTGACACTGTTCCATAGTTGGTGTTTGACACTGTTCCATAGTTGGTGTTTGATACTGTACCATAGTTAGAGTTTGACACTGTACCATAGTTAGTGTTTGATACTGTTCCATAGTTAGTGTTTGATACTGTTCCATAGTTGGTGTTTGACACTGTACCATAGTTAGAGTTTGACACTGTTCCATAGTTAGTGTTTGACACTGTTCCATAGTTAGTGTTTGATACTGTTCCATAGTTAGTGTTTGATACTGTACCATAGTTAGAGTTTGATACTGTTCCATAGTTAGTGTTTGATACTGTACCATAGTTAGTGTTTGATACTGTACCATAGTTAGTGTTTGACACTGTTCCATAGTTAGAGTTTGATACTGTTCCATAGTTAGTGTTTGACACTGTTCCATAGTTAGAGTTTGATACTGTTCCATAGTTAGTGTTTGACACTGTTCCATAGTTAGTGTTTGATACTGTTCCATAGTTAGTGTTTGACACTGTTCCATAGTTAGAGTTTGATACTGTTCCATAGTTAGTGTTTGACACTGTTCCATAGTTGGTGTTTGATACTGTTCCATAGTTAGTGTTTGATACTGTTCCATAGTTAGTGTTTGATACTGTTCCATAGTTGGTGTTTGATACTGTACCATAGTTAGAGTTTGATACTGTTCCATAGTTAGTGTTTGACACTGTTCCATAGTTGGTGTTTGATACTGTTCCATAGTTAGTGTTCGATACTGTTCCATAGTTGGTGTTTGACACTGTACCATAGTTAGAGTTTGATACTGTTCCATAGTTGGTGTTTGACACTGTTCCATAGTTGGTGTTTGACACTGTTCCATAGTTGGTGTTTGATACTGTACCATAGTTAGTGTTTGACACTGTTCCATAGTTAGTGTTTGACACTGTTCCATAGTTGGTTTTGATACTGTACCATAGTTAGTGTTTGACACTGTACCATAGTTAGTGTTTGACACTGTTTCATAGTTGGTGATTGATACTGTTCCATAGTTGGTGTTTCATACTGTTCCATAGTTAGTGTTTCATACTGTTCCATAGTTGGTGTTTGACACTGTACCATAGTTGGTGTTTGACACTGTACCATAGTTGGTGTTTGACACTGTTCCATAGTTGGTGATTGATACTGTTCCATAGTTGGTGTTTGACACTGTTCCATAGTTGGTGTTTGACACTGTACCATAGTTAGTGTTTGACACTGTTCCATAGTTGGTGTTTGACACTGTTCCATAGTTGGTGTTTGACACTGTACCATAGTTGGTGTTTGATACTGTTCCATAGTTGGTGTTTGACACTGTACCATAGTTGGTGTTTGACACTGTTCCATAGTTAGTGTTTGATACTGTTCCATAGTTAGTGTTTGATACTGTACCATAGTTAGAGTTTGATACTGTTCCATAGTTAGTGTTTGATACTGTACCATAGTTAGTGTTTGATACTGTACCATAGTTAGTGTTTGACACTGTTCCATAGTTAGAGTTTGATACTGTTCCATAGTTAGTGTTTGACACTGTTCCATAGTTAGAGTTTGATACTGTTCCATAGTTAGTGTTTGACACTGTTCCATAGTTAGTGTTTGATACTGTTCCATAGTTAGTGTTTGACACTGTTCCATAGTTAGAGTTTGATACTGTTCCATAGTTAGTGTTTGACACTGTTCCATAGTTGGTGTTTGATACTGTTCCATAGTTAGTGTTTGATACTGTTCCATAGTTAGTGTTTGATACTGTTCCATAGTTGGTGTTTGATACTGTACCATAGTTAGAGTTTGATACTGTTCCATAGTTAGTGTTTGACACTGTTCCATAGTTGGTGTTTGATACTGTTCCATAGTTAGTGTTCGATACTGTTCCATAGTTGGTGTTTGACACTGTACCATAGTTAGAGTTTGATACTGTTCCATAGATGGTGTTTGACACTGTTCCATAGTTGGTGTTTGACACTGTTCCATAGTTGGTGTTTTGATACTGTACCATAGTTAGTGTTTGACACTGTTCCATAGTTAGTGTTTGACACTGTTCCATAGTTGGTTTTGATACTGTACCATAGTTAGTGTTTGACACTGTACCATAGTTAGTGTTTGACACTGTTTCATAGTTGGTGATTGATACTGTTCCATAGTTGGTGTTTCATACTGTTCCATAGTTAGTGTTTCATACTGTTCCATAGTTGGTGTTTGACACTGTACCATAGTTGGTGTTTGACACTGTACCATAGTTGGTGTTTGACACTGTTCCATAGTTGGTGATTGATACTGTTCCATAGTTGGTGTTTGACACTGTTCCATAGTTGGTGTTTGACACTGTACCATAGTTAGTGTTTGACACTGTTCCATAGTTGGTGTTTGACACTGTTCCATAGTTGGTGTTTGACACTGTACCATAGTTGGTGTTTGATACTGTTCCATAGTTGGTGTTTGATACTGTTCCATAGTTAGTGTTTGACACTGTTCCATAGTTGGTGTTTGACACTGTTCCATAGTTGGTGTTTGATACTGTTCCATAGTTAGTGTTTGATACTGTTCCATAGTTGGTGTTTGACACTGTACCATAGTTGGTGTTTGACACTGTACCATAGTTGGTGTTTGACACTGTACCATAGTTGGTGTTTGATACTGTACCATAGTTGGTGTTTGACACTGTTCCATAGTTGGTGTTTGACACTGTTCCATAGTTGGTGTTTGACACTGTACCGTAGTTGGTGTTTGACACTGTACCGTAGTTGGTGTTTGATACTGTACCATAGTTGGTGGTTGATACTGTTCCATAGTTGGTGTTTGACACTGTTCCATAGTTGGTGTTTGGCACTGTTCCATAGTTGGTGTTTGACACTGTTCCATAGTTGGTGTTTGACACTGTTCCATAGTTGGTGTTTGACACTGTTCCATAGTTGGTGTTTGACACTGTACCATAGTTGGTGTTTGACACTGTACCATAGTTGGTGTTTGACACTGTACCATTGTTGGTGTTTAACACTGTACCATAGTTGGTGTTTGATACTGTTCCATAGTTGGTGTTTGACACTGTACCATAGTTGGTGTTTGACACTGTACCATAGTTGGTGTTTGACACTGTTCCATAGTTGGTGTTTGATACTGTTCTTCTTCTTCTTCTTCGTTCATCCGGAGTTTTTTTTTTCGGATGTGATTGCGTTGTGCCTGTTTACAGCAGAGCTGCGTTCTTGCGCCGTTAGGCCGACACATCCGACTTCTGCGGTTGATACTGTTCCATAGTTGGTGTTTGATACTGTACCATAGTTAGTGTTTGATACTGTTCCATAGTTGGTGTTTGACACTGTTCCATAGTTGGTGTTTGACACTGTACCATAGTTGGTGTTTGACACTGTACCATAGTTAGTGTTTGATACTGTACCATAGTTAGTGTTTGATACTGTTCCATAGTTGGTGGTTGACACTGTTCCATAGTTGGTGTTTGACACTGTTCCATAGTTGGTGTTTGACACTGTTTCATAGTTGGTGTTTGACACTGTTCCATAGTTGGTGTTTGACACTGTTCCATAGTTGGTGTTTGACACTGTTCCATAGTTGGTGTTTGACACTGTACTGTAGTTGGTGTTTGACACTGTACTGTAGTTGGTGTTTGACACTGTTCCATAGTTGGTGTTTGATTCTGTACCATAGCTGGTGTTTGATACTGTACCATAGTTAGTGTTTGACACTGTACCATAGTTGGTGTTTGACACTGTACCATAGTTGGGGTTTGACACTGTTCCATAGTTGGTGTTTGACACTGTTCCATAGTTGGTGTTTGACACTGTTCCATAGTTGGTGTTTGACACTGTTCCATAGTTGGTGTTTGACACTGTTCCATAGTTGGTGTTTGACACTGTACCATAGTTGGTGTTTGACACTGTACCATAGTTGGTGTTTGACACTGTACCATAGTTGGTGTTTGACACTGTTCCATAGTTGGTGTTTGACACTGTTCCATAGTTGGTGTTTGACACTGTTCCATAGTTGGTGTTTGACACTGTTCCATAGTTGGTGTTTGACAACGTACCATAGTTGGTGTTTGACACTGAACCATAGTTGGTGTTTGACACTGTACCATAGTTGGTGTTTGACACTGTTCCATAGTTGGTGTTTGACACTGTACCATAGTTGGTGTTTGACACTGTACCATAGTTGGTGTTGACACTGTACCATAGTTGGTGTTTGACACTGTACCATAGTTAGTGTTTGACACTGTTCCATAGTTGGTGTTTTGATACTGTACCATAGTTGGTGTTTGACACTGTACTGTAGTTGGTTTTTGATACCATACCATAATACAATCAAACCTCAGTTTTCGTTGGCTTCGGTTTTCATCGGTTTCAGTTCTTGTTGATATGTTCCTTGCAAAATGTGTCTCAGTTGTTGTCGCTTGCCTCGGATTTTGTTGGTGTGCCCACAATGACCTCGTTGCTAATTTTGCAAAAACAAAGGGACCCATGCGTTCTTCACTCAGTTTGGCGCTGTTTCTCATTGTGTGAGCATCACTTGCTAATAATTAAATATGAGAGAGGTATTAAGATTGCTAAAATGGGCCGCATGTAAGGGAACTCGTCATCCTTCAATAAGTTCCACTTTGGCGACAAAGGAAAAAATACAGGAGACTAATGTAGCGAAAGGCATGAATGTGCTAACGAAATTGAGATTGCAAACAATTGAAAATGTTGAAAATTTATTATTAATTTGGATAAATCAAAACCAGTTAGATGGTGATTCTGTTTTGGAGGCAATTATGTGTGAAAGGGCCAGACTGTTGTATGTTGATCTCATTAACAAAATGCTTGGGATGATTGCTAGTGTACTTAGTGATTTTAAGTCCAGCAGAGGATGTTTTGAAATTAAGAAATGAATAGTGTCATTAAGAAGGGCGACAGTGGGCAAATGTAAAACACTTAATCTCTATAAGTGTCTTTGAGGACTAGATAATAATGAATTACATTGCATAGGATAATGCTGCAGGGGAAATTTTGGAGATCCGACATGAAAGGTGGCTTACTGTTACTGTACATAGTGGTGATCTGTAGGAAACAAGTCAAAGGCCTCTTTTGTGGATGAATAAAAATTTGGAAGATGTAGATAGGGATTCTGTCCAAGCGACTGTGAGAACAGGACGCAGACTGTGAAGAAAAGGGGAAGAAAAACCAGCAGTCCACCTCGGGAAAAATAGTAATTGAAAACATTTATGCCATAAAATGGTCTTTTAAGCTATCTTGGAAACGTGTCTAGAATAAATTAATGAATGGTCACATTATTCTATGGAAAACCTCACGTTCATCGTTAATCAAAAATTTCTGGGGAAGACTGCAGAAGCTAGGGTAGTTCATGTTTGACATTGTAGCAAAGACAGCTCACAATGCTCTCTTCTGTGGTGGATGCAATAATCCTAAATTCTATGAAAATCTTCAGTAGTCGGGGCAGTTCGTGCAACAACAACAACAACAAAACATAACTGCAGGACATAGGAGGTCAGCCTGGCTGAATGGATAAGAGCTCCCATTCTTAAACATCCGGTGTGCTGATGCCGAAGTAACAGGTTCAAACTCTACACCGGTCAGACATTTAGAGCGCACGTCGTGGATGGAAATTTGAACCTACTTGTCATTTTATAGGGCACATGGTCGTTGGACATATGAATCTACTTCTTATTTTTTAGGGCACTTCATGGATGGACATTTGAACCTACTTGTCATTTAAAGGACACATGGTTGATGGACATTGAACCTATTTGTTATTTTATAGGACACATAGTTGATGGACATTTGAACCTACTTGTCATTTTATAGGGCACGTGGTCGATAGACATTTGAACCTATTTGTTATTTTTTAGGGCACATGGTCGATGGACATTTGAACCTACTTGTCATTGTATAGGGCACATGGTCAATTTACATTTGAACCTACTTGTCATTGTATAGGGCACATGGTCGATGGACATTTGAACCTACTTGTCATTGTATAGGGCACATGGTCGATGGACATTTGAACCTACTTGTCATTGTATAGGGCACATGGTCAATGGACATTTAAACCAACTTGTCATTTTATAGGGCACATGGTCAATGGACATTTGAACCTACTTATCATTTTATAGGGCACATGGTCAATGGACATTTGAACATACTTGTCATTTTATAGGGCACACTTTCAATGGACATTTGAACCTATTTGTCATTGTATAGGGCACATGGTTGATGGACATTTGAACCTACTTGTCATTGTATAGGGCACATGGTTGATGGACATTTGAACCTACTTGTCATTGTATAGGGCACATGGTCGATGGACATTTGAACCTACTTGTCATTGTATAGGGCACATGGTCAATGGACATTTGAACCTACTTGTCATTGTATACGGCACATGGTCGATGGACATTTGAACCTACTTGTCATTTTATTGGACACATGGTTGATGGACATTTGAACCTACTTGTCATTGTATAGGGCACATGGTTGATGGACATTTGAACCTACTTGTCATTGTATAGGGCACATGGTCAATGGACATTTGAACCAACTTGTCATTGTATAGGGCACATGGTCAATGGACATTTGAACCTACTTGTCATTGTATAGGGCACATGGTCGATGGACATTTGAACCTACTTGTCATTTTATAGGGCACATGGTCAATGGACATTTGAACCTACTTGTCATTTTATAGGGCACATGGTCAATGGACATTTGAACCTACTTGTCATTGTATAGGGCACATGGTCAATGGACATTTGAACCTACTTGTCATTGTATAGGGCACATGGTCGATGGACATTTGAACCTATTTGTTATTTTATAGGGCACATGGTCGATGGACATTTGAACCTACTTGTCATTTTATAGGGCACATGGTCAATGGACATTTGAACCTACTTGTCATTTTATAGGGCACATTTTCAATGGACATTTGAACCTATTTGTCATTGTATAGGGCACATGGTTGATGGACATTTGAACCTACTTGTCATTTTATAGGGCACATGGTCGATGGACATTTGAACCTACTTGTCATTTTATAGGGCACATGGTCTATGGACATTTGAACCTACTTGTCATTTAAAGGACACGTGGTCGATGGACATTTGAACCTATATTGCAGTGTGACTAGACTCGGCAGCAATGGAAGATATTAAGGCAACCCAGCAATGCCTATAAATATCAGTTTAATTGACGAAGTTTCTATAATATAAAAATGTAGACAGCAACTATAAAAGCATGTTGTTGGTTCGGCAGCTGAGTTGTCACTCCCCTTGTTTATATTCACGTCAGCACATGAGCATCTCTAAATCCCTAACTACAGTGCTCATTCGTGCTTTACCTATCTCTTTCCCCTTGCACAGCATGCGTGCCATCTAACTTAACCCTGTATAACAGGCTACACTGTTATACTACCTTCCTACCCTAACAAGACTTTTCCCTCGAAAAGTCTTAATTCCACAACTCATTTATCCCAAAACCATTTAACCCCAGACACTTAACCTAATAATCTCCCAAAATTAAGTTACTTCTTCTTCGCCTCTTATAAATCATAAGCAATCCGCTTACCTGTCTTATTCTAAACAATCTGAACCCATCTCGACTACCACTACACAATTCATATACCTCTAATTCTACCCTAGAACTCTTATTTATTTATCTTATAGCCAGCCGCCATTAATACTTCGTTATAATATCCACCTACATATCGTACAGTATATATCACAAAATACTCATCATATAATATTCATTCACAAAGCAACCCGCTTCATTTTATAAAATGTTCGATCTAAATTATGATTAACAAAAATTGAAGATTCCAGCTATCATACTACTAACATTAACAACACAGGATAGACAGGAAAGAAAGACAGGAAAGTGGTCGGTGCACACCGAAGAGTAGTAAAAAGTAGTTACACTTATCACATTTATCCTCCCATGCACTTTCAAAACTTTATGGAATAAAGTTTTCAAAAACCCAATCACCAAATCTTCATTTTTGTTAATAATAAATGCTCTTGCCAAAAGTTACATCGATCTACAAAACTCCAAGCTTCTACACTTAGTATTAAAAATATTATTCTTCTTCTTCGTTCATCCGGATTTTTTTTCCCGGACGTGATTGCGTTGTGCCTGTTTACAGCAGAGCTGCGTTCTTGCGCCGTTAGGCCGACACATCTGACTTCTGCGGGCATTTGTTGACCGGGTTAACCTTCCCGGGGAAATATTATTCTACTTTCCAACATGTATTATTTGTGCTGCCAACAACAGCCAGCAATCCATGAGTGTACTTTCTATCTGTAACATACCTTCTCAATCTATATTCTAATTTCCACTTCTTCTTCCATGCCATAAGCACAGCATCGCCCCAATTATCCAATATTTATTTTATGCTGATAAGCACAGCCGCCCCCTCATTTCCCATTAACGCTGTTCAATACAGCTCCTATTTTATCCCCCATATCCATGTATTTCTATCAACGCTGTCTAATGCAGCTCCTATTTCATCCCCCCCCCCCCCCCCCCCAGATCCATGTGTTTCTATTAACTCATAGCGAGCAACTGGTAACAACTTAAAATTTGAACGATGCTAAACAATTGAACATGATAACCAATCATAATTTATGACAAAACACTTTTCTCCCATGTTACGGACTTGTCTACTTAATCCAGCCTTCATGGCTCTCAGTCCATGTTTATCCCAATCGCCGCTGACAACTGCAGCCATTTCCAATGCCAACTATATCCCTCCATGGCTCTCAATCCATGTATTTCTCCCTACCCCGTGAAGATCTTTTCTGAACGTAACTCTGCATCCATAACTCCCAATAATCCTATTAACAAGTCTCTTTAATATGGACCAGTTCATATTTTATAATTCCCCACAACTGAACGCCAAAAGAAAAACTATTTTAAACATAGTCAGGGCAATACAAGACACAAAATCATTATAACTTTTGCAAGTGAAAATTAACAAACAAGGTAATATGCAAACTAATTAAAACCACAATTCATAAATAATCATGACAAATCAAAATAAAACAATGTCACCCCCCCCCCCCTGATTTTCACAATTATTTCATATATCCCCACATTTTTCAAAATAATTATACATAATGAAATAATAATCAAGTTCAAGTAAAATCAACTACTTATTGTAAGTAAACAACATTGGTCTCTTGTACGGACCAATGAGTAATATATATCTATTTACTACAAAGAACACAAGTCATGCCTATTCCAATACTCTAAAACAAGTTTAACATTTATATTTACTGTAAACTACAAGTATAGTTTTATACCAATTACTATTAAAGTCTTAACACAACACAACAATCTTATCTTCTGCTATCTGCAGAGTATTGCTTATCTCCCTTTTTCCAACTTTACAACTCAGCCCGTCGATTATCTCCCTTCACAACATTCCATCTCCTACAAAACTAAATCATATCAACACCACTGTACTTGAAATACGAACCTAGCAATTAAATTACAGTTCAATTTGCTCCATTTACTAACTAGTGTGGCCATCTCAGCACACCCCAACTCATCCACCTACCAAGGAAAACTGCAACTCGGCACACCTATTGTTTCCCCTTAATTTGATCTGTACCGCCAACTAATTCTACTTTTAAGTCTCTCGTCCTGCCGACCATCACTAATTTCCAACATCTTACCACAACAACTCTAAGGTACACTCAACTCCCTCACACTTATCGGGACTCTTTCAGCAACAGCAAGCACGTACAGCTAACGATGATCTCTACCTAGACAATCTAAGACAGTAGTGTCTATCTCCTTTACAGACACACAGCTCTTCACAACAATTCTCACTCCGACGAAACATACTAATCACATCTTTGCTATATTCTCTCATTTCTCTGCAATCTCATTCCAACATAATTCCACCAAACGACACCAGAACTGCTTCCTAAAACGACAAACGGAACGTTAATTCCATATCTGCCACAGGACTTTCACAATTTAACTACTTTCTCATTTCAACTTTTTTCAATCATTCACTCCCTTTCCAAAGGTCAGAGCCTACGCATTATCTCTAGCAAACTATATCTCTTTTACACACTAACTATAATTACCAACATCTCTCACAACAAACCTCATTCCGATGAGTCACTAACCTTGTAACCATCATTCCATACTTCTCCACACAACAACTTTCTCAGATTTAATCACCTCTTCTTTCTCCGCAACTATCACGTAATTACTTCATCCCCCTCACCAAGAACTCGTATTCTTCAAGCATCAGCTTCCACAGTCTTCTACTCTTAATACTCTCTCACACTCAGCTGGCTATTTTACACAGGATACTCAATTCCTCCTCAATCTACTACATCTCATCAGACACTCTCGGTTCATCTTACCTCTACCAATGCTACTATATCTGCTTCTCAAACCAACAAGCGAAACTTTAATTCTATCTAAGACATCACGTCATAGCATTTTCATACTCCAGTTACTCTTCCAAAAGCTCTGAGTCAAGCCATCTCAAACAATGCATCAACTCTAGTACGAGCATTCATAATTAGTTTATCACTCTCTGTGCAATTTCTGTATTGAGTCTACCCTACTTTAATCATAGCAGTTATACAAAACTCATGTGATCAACCCACTCCATTCGGCCAAGGGACATTTCAATTTCCACATTGTCTATTCTCCCTGCACCACAACCAAACATAAAATATTCTTTATATCGCAACCACGTAGAATATTCCACCACTCACCAGCTTTAAAATTATCTATCACTTGTTGTGAGTCTCTACCCAAATAACACTATTGTCTGCACCATATATTGTGATACTACACCACAAAAAACTCATCTGCCTATTTTAGACAGAAACATATATATATATATATACTCAAACCGCAATTCATCCCGTAAGCCAAAACAATGCAATATGCCATTCATTATCCTCAGAATTCTAACAGCTATAGAGCGCATCTAACCCAAATAGTTCATTGTCTCCTACTACTAGTGTGTGTCTCTCTTCATCTATCTCATCTTCAGTATCTATAACTGTCAGACTGTCATTAAAGTATTCAGGTCTTAAGATCATATATTCTCTGATTTTTCTTATGTCATCTTCCGTAGTCGAGTAAATTTCTGCTATCTGTTTACTACTATTCTTCTTCTTAAGTGCTTTCATTCTGTTTCCTTTATTTGCTACTCCTGTCTTTACAGCGTCGGTCCGTTCATTGTTTTCTGTATAAGTCATATATCTCTTATATTTTCCCATCTCGTCTTCAGAAGACTCACTGATGATAGTTCCCTCATCAGGCTTATTATAGTTGACTGCAGACATGGCAATAATATCCTTATGGTCGGCAATAGAACGTCTGACCTTCTTCTTATTTATACCTCCATCTTTCATGCTCCGGTTTGGGATACTTTTAATGTTTCTATCTGAAGAATCTG
Organism: Cepaea nemoralis; assembly: GCA_014155875.1. Taxonomy (NCBI): domain Eukaryota; kingdom Metazoa; phylum Mollusca; class Gastropoda; order Stylommatophora; family Helicidae; genus Cepaea; species Cepaea nemoralis. The sequence continues at coordinate 22,133 of JACEFZ010024376.1, read as the reverse complement.
CTACATCAGTCGTTCCCACATTGACTACCAGACTAGATGCATTTCTCTCCTTAATATTTTTCCTAACTTTCCTTATCTGTCCATCTTTCTTAATTTTAACTGTGTTTCCCTTAGTCACTTTCAACTGAGTTGGTTTTGATTGAGTTTCTACTAGCTCGGTTTGACTTCTCTTCGTTATCTTACTGGTTGATTGTACCTGGACTTTCTTTTCCACGGTATCAATTTGTGTTTGTGTGTTATTATCTATCACTTCAATCATCTGCGTCTGTGTCTCTCTTTCTTGTCTACTTCTAACAACTGAAAACACTTGTCGATCATCAGCTAAGGTTCTATTAGTCTGATGCTGATTTTCTCTTTTGTTTGAATTTGCAAGTGCATATCTCAACCTTCTGATCTCAAACCATTGACTTCGCAATGTTCTCTGTTCTTCATTATTAGATGGCCAGTTCCATCGTTTCTTATAAAAATTCTTTCTCTGGTAAGCATTGACTTCTGGTCTGCCATGCTGTTTCTCTTCATACCTTCGTGTTCTCGTCACGTCGTTTACATCCCGTCTGCGGTAGTTTCTGTTGTTGTTATAAAGTGGTTGTCTTCTACAGCAGGTTGAACTTTGACGTGGCCTTAGCGTAATGGTGTCATACCGGCCATTCGATTGGAAACCTCGACTACGTTGTCCTCTATAATTTTTTACCAGTGTCAGTATTTCTGCGCTGGTTTGATTAACTCCGCGTCTTCTTTGCATTTCTCCAAAATTCCTATTTGATCTACTATTCACACTTCTACTCTGTGCACTAACCTGCGCGCGTCTGTTACCACAAAATCCAGAAGTGTGTCCCCTCTGTCCACAATTCCAACAGACCATATTTGTATTAGCTACCGTCTCTCTTATGGGATTTCTCATTTGTCTTCCTCTATCTTGATTACTTTCATTATTTCCCTGCAGTATCTGTATTTCTCCTCCTTTTCTCCATCCGTACCTTGCTTGTCCTATTTCCATAGGTTCTTCCATTGCAATTTTGTACAAAACAATTCAATACAATAATAATATGTTAATATAATTATATGTTAATTAAACTTATCAAGTCCTATAATCTTCTAATACTACAATATTAAATTTATACTTTACAAGTGTTGGCTGTCCACGATAGGGTCCCTGTCTGTAGTTAGACACTCGTCGAAAACTGCACATTAATGGTTCTCAGGTTTCACTTTTGTAATGGACAACTTCACCCAAAACCTGTGTCAAAGAAGCCTCATCTTGTGCCATTGTAATACTTTTGTTAATTATTCTAATTACATTCAATGCTAATATTAAACAATTTTAATTATATAGTCAATATAGTTTTTCTGTAAGGATACAAGTTAAGGTGTGTGTAGACTACATTCCATCCGAGTGGTGTGTCCTTCTAAGTTCTCTTACATGACGAGCGTGATCTCTGCTTTTGTTCTGGCTCAGTTCTGGTCCCAGTAAACCTCTTGCTTCGGCTGTGTGATGAATAACTTCGGGCTTCACCCGTAAAAGGGCACCTCTGATTTCACCCGTGTTTACTTTAGGTTATGGCATAACTGAGCCATGTCCTTATCTGCCCCATGGCACTTATGCATGCCATTATATACATATGTGTGCTGTTGGTTTTGTCGGGACTACTGTCAGTTCCACTTTTCATGCGAGACAGTGAGGTGCATTTTGTGTGATATTTGCTGGTACAGGAATAGAGCATTATGGGGTGACAAGTTAGCCATATGTTAGTATGAATATATTATTCAACATTGTAATATTTTCTATAGCTTATTACATGTGTCACTGACAAATTTCCCTGTATTGCTTCCAGATTTACAACGTGTTTTACTCCCTGATTTACAACCTATATTACTCTCTAATTTACAACTTGTATTACTCCTTGGTTTACAGCCTGTTTTACTCCCTGATTTACAACCTCTTCTACTCCTTGATTTACAACCTGTTCTCCTCTCTGATTTAGATGACCACCCAGTTGACGAGGATGAATCAGAAATTGAGTAAGTAGACATGTTTGTTCTCTGTTACTTAACATTCTTGAGCCAGGTGCGTCATAGATATCAAACCCACCCATAACCCAGATGTGGGTGGGTCATGGGAGTCCCACCATAGAAGTGCTGTATCAGTGACAGCTAACTGTCATTGTATGACCAGATCTGAATATTTAATAAGGTTGGCTACTAAAGATGATAAACCAAGGAAAATTTTTAATGTTTTGGTCACTTGAAATGTCATGAAACTGGAGAGAACAATAATTGAGAGGTATATGCCAGAGTATAAGCCGGTCTCCGTGGAGATGGCGTTGCGGACGTGATTTGTAATGCCGCTTACTTGAGTTCAAAACACAGCGGTGACCGGTTTTACAGCAGACCGTGTCACATTGGTTTTAACGTGTTGGTATGGGAGCCGGTTGTTCAGAAAGCAATGGCAAACTACTGAACGTAAAACTTGCCAAGACATCAAAATGCTGGTGTTGACTGCAACGTCCTGTAAAGGATATGCAACTTTTTTAAAAAAAATTGCCAGGGAAGAGAAGAAGAGGAAGGCTAAGAGAAGATGGGTGCAGGATGTGGCGGATGATCTCCAGATGGGTGCAGGATGTGGCAGGATGATCTCCATTCGAACATTTTAGTCCAACTTATTAGTGTAGGCAAACTGACTACTGCGGCATCAACACACCGGAAGTCTAAAAGCAAGTGCTCTTGTCCATTTGGCCATGCTGACTACCCCTTGCTTTGAACTCAAGCGTAGTCCACACACACTACTTCTAGTAGTGCTGGACTGAAATTTACTTGTGGATTAGCTTTCCTTATTAACAGTGTCCCTCGCCATCTGGCGAAGCCACTCCGACTTCAGAGGTACTTGTAATTTACATCCTCAAGTCAATGATGATAGGTCAACATTTTAGTCCAACTGTCCGGTGTAGGGGTTGAACCCCTTACCCTGGCATCAGCAGGTGTTTAAGAACATGCGTTCTTATTCATTCAGCCATGCTGACCTACATGTATCGGTTTTGATTTACTTATATTGCTTATCTGTTGCGGTAAGGTGGGGTATTTGCATTGTAGACACAGCCATTGGCATAGAAAGGGTTAAATCTTCACATTTTCTAGGCTTAGCTTGATGAGGTGAAATAGCCAGTTCCCTTACTTTCAGACTTTTCTATGCAGACATTTCCTAGACAACTCCTGACAAATGTCTGATACTTAATTTGTAAACTTGATTAAACCAGTATAGTCTGGTTAGAAACAAAATCATCCTGCCACAGCTGTAGATTGAACCAGCTTAGTCTGGTTAGAAATAAATCATCCTCTCACAGCTGTTGACTGAACCCAGACCCTGATCTGGCCGGCCAGCATGCTAACCAGTCTGCCACCATGGCTCATTGGTCTGTGGTGGTCATGTATAATTGTAATTGAATCATGAGACGGAACAGTGGTAGAAGAGATCGAGGCAAACGTGCCGGAGGTTTCAGATGGTGGCATATCAATAGTAGAACTGATCCAAAACTCCAAGGACCCAGATCTGTGGAGAGAGAGAGAGGAGTGATGCTGGATGGTCTCAGATGGTGGCATGTCAGTAGTAGAACTGATCCAGAACTCCAAGTGCCGAGATCTGTGGAGAGACAAGAGCACTACACCATACAGGACACATGATGATGATGATAAATACTGTCATAAGGATGTGAAATAAGCTTATGACCACCACCTCCAGCTTGTGTAGACTCGGTTCGATTATGTGTGGAGTTTTACAACTGTGACAATGAGATATATTCCCCACTGATCCATAGACATGGAGCCTTATGGGACAAGGGAGAACAACTCCTAGGACATGTTGCTCACATTAAAATCACTCCTAGGATGTGTGCACATGATAAAATTACTCCTAGGACATGTGCACACGTTAAAATCACTCCTAGGATATGTGCAGATGTTAAAACCACTCCTAGGACATGTGTACACGTTAAAATCACTCCTAGGATATGTGCACATGTTAAAATTACTTCTAGGACATGTGCACACATTAAAATCACTCCTAGGATATGTGCAGATGTTAAAACCACTCCTAGGACATATGCACATGTTAAAATCACTCCTAGAATGTGCACATGTTAAAATTACTCCTAGGACATGCACACGTTAAAATCATTCCTAGGATATGTGCAGATGTTAAAACCACTCCTAGGACATGTGCACATGTGTGACAAGATCACCTTGGGTAGTGAGAGTTAACCACACCCGAGGTGTCTCTAGCACTCCCGTGTATTCTAACCCCAGGGGTTGGACAGGCAGATACACTATTTACTCTGCGGTTGACCTCGTATTTAGTTGATTATGTCTACAAGCCCCTCCAGATTCTAGACCCCCACTAACTACCTACTCCCTGTGAACAATGAACACTGTGGCATCGTCCGAGACCACACTCAATAATTGCACAAAGAATAAGTCAACATACACAAAGTTTATTCTACCCTGGAGAATATAGAACTGAAATGAACATCCTGATAGAATAATCTATTTACACAAGTAGAGGATAGAGTAGAGACAGAATCATAGATATGTATCGATCATCATAAGGCTGAGAAGTAGATTGGATGCAGATATCCCGTCCAGTCGGTCCGCCACTCACCCGGCTTCCTTCCAGTGAGATGACTAGAACCTTGGAGACCACTCCGTCTCCAGAGCTTGGATCAACACAAAAGGATTTCACCAATTGACCACCCTCACTGGTCAAACTGCAATCCAATCACTTCCTACTGAGTCACTGATACAGTTACTACACAGTTCTCTGTAGACAGCCTGGCTGGGAGACAATCCTCCTGGAGTTGACCCCAGTTACTGTTGACTTCGATGAATATCTGTAACTAATGACCAATCTAAAGGTCCCTCAATAGCAGCAAGTACCCCTGTTTGGGTAATAATACCACTGCATTGAATGTCTGTAGCCAATGACCAATCTAATGGTCCCTCAATAGCAGCAAGTACCCCTGGTTGGGTAATAGTACAACTTCTGTTGATACTGCACTAGAGTCCTATCAGAAAACCGTTCACAATTTCTAGACTCTATAAGTACACCATTTAGATCATGCATCTATTTCACACGGTAGCAACACTGTTCATGTGGACAAGAGTTAGTTGTCCTGTAAACCTGATACACCTGATAACACTTGAAAGAAAGTTACTATACAGAAGCTGGGGTAGGTCCCATCATGACCTTCCACTATAGCTGCCGTAGGAACAGTAGTACAAGTTTATCTGTCAATCGTGCTGCAAGTTTTCCATGTTTAGGCGGAACCACCAATAGACTGGGACTGGATGAGCTCCCAGATCTGAGAGTACCCCTGCTTGATACACCTCACTGGGTTAATCTAGCCACCTCAATCCATTTATCGTCTAGTTGTCTATTATCTGTGAGCGTGATTGCTCAGGTTTAATTCATTGCTGAAATAGAGCATCTTTCAATTCAGAAAAAGTGACACAAACCATCAAGTCCCACATGGGCAATTTCAGGGCACTGGAATCAATTTGGTGATAACCTATCTGGCTGATTCACCCTTTCGCCTGGTGTGGTTTAGTCAGGCGTGGTAAGTAAGTCATTCTACCCTTCGCTGTGTTACATGAAGTGGTTTCCGGCAAACTAACAATGGTAGTAGACTGGTTCCTCAACAGGCAACTCCTGAAAGGAAGAGCGATCGGTGAGAGTATTTGACCCAAACTTTGGTCCACATGCATCCTATCGCTACCTACTCAACCTTCAGTCATGCTAATTAGTTAATCAAATAACTAAAGCATTATCTCTATATTGAGAGTAGTAAAGCATGGGTTTTTGTCAATGTCATCTGGCCTCAGAAGAACCACCCGTCAAACCGAGTAAGTAATCAGAATGACGAGTCTGCTCATAGGTCTCACCTATCCCTATTCATCTATCAGTTGTCGCTAATGTCACTAGTTAAAGTAATCAGTTATCCTAGTTCTAGAATTAACAGAACTAAACATTAAGGTGACAAGTACCTGGACTCGTTCCCTACATTGTATATATTCAAGATTAAACATCATAATGATCAATGTACCATCCCTCGGGATATAGGAATAATACATGATCTCCACAAGTATTTACACACACTTGATCGCTAGTGGGACTCCTGCCCACCCTGTAGCGAATCTCTTCTTATCAGACTTTTCCCTAGAGTCAAGAAGCCTTCTGGGTAAAACATGTTCCCCACATGTTCCAAGGGTGTTCCAGTTCTGCCCTTCCAAGTGGATTAGCCTTGGCTTGGACCGAACTTCATAGCTGGCCTGGTCTGCCAGCACCATACTTTCATAACTTGCTTTCAAATCCCCCATATCCCATATGTCCCCGTGTCTCACACAACCTCTTTTGTCCTTCCATACATCTAGCACATAAGCACTGACTCGCACTTGTGCAAGCATGAAAGAATAGGAAAGTAAAGAAAAGAATTAAGAACGCATGTGTACATTGTGACGGTACGAATTATTATCACGCGTCGAACCCCTCGGCGTTCGATATCGTTCCTAGAAGTATCACATCCCATGACCTAATATATATATATACATCATGACACATCATAAATATATATATTATCAATGAAGACTTACCTTCTCACAGAATTCCACATTCCACACACAATGAATTCACTATTACGTTATCACACAATAGTTACATCATTCCCTGTGGCCCAGCACTGTGTGCTCTCTTTACTCAATAGCTAAGCACATTACTGTCTGAATCTCTACCTAACAGCTTACCTTGCTAGCTACCAGTTCTTCCAGCTTTAGCTACTACTGACATAAGTAAGGTTCATATCATACACAGTTAACTATGTCCTATTTTATGAACAGCCACATAGTATATGCAACAATTTGCCATACCAGGTAAATAATAATCGAACACAAATCGCCACTATCACAGGCCTAAATTGCAAGCCGGTAACTCTACTACACACGCTTGTCAACAAACGCAACACACGGCCTAGATTCTCAGCGACGTTATCGATCGTTTCTCACTGCAATGCAAGGACAACGGCATATTTAATGAGGTTCGAACGATTGCGTTTAGTGAACAATTACAAAGTTAAATGAATTAACCAAGTAAATACCTGAAAGTGATTAACCAGACGCTAGTCAGCTATCAGAACTGTTCATTGGCACATAGCCGCAATGTGATAACAGTTCAGCTGCAGCTTGGTTGAGGTGCGACGCTATACAAATGGCTTACCAGAGCCATGCGTCTACTCGGAGAGTTAGAAAGTGAATGACTATTCTAGCCGCATTTCCCCTAAAGTGCAAACTCATGTGCACGAGAAATGAGAGCTCCTTGAGATACTTCAACTTCTCGTATAACATTCATTCCCCGCCTAGAATTGCTTGGTATTTCTGCATGAGAATGTGATGCATCACCCGGCACCCCGGATCAGTCAAATCCCGGTGTTTCGAGACGATTCTAGACAGGAAAATGCCCATCGGCTTCCCTCAGTCTATTTATAACTGGGAAAGTCCCCGATGACGCGCCAGAATAGTGCAGAATCCCGACGACAACAGACAGATGAGCGTCGTTTCGCCACAACATGCTAAAATCACTCCTAGGATATGTGCAGATGTTTAAACCACTCCTAGGACATGTGTCACACATGTTAAAATCACTCCTAGGACATGTGCACATGTTAAAATTACTCTCAGAACTTGTGCACATGTTAAAATCACTCCTAGGATATGTGTAGATGTTAAAATCACTCCTAGGATATGTGCAGATGTTAAAACCACTCCTAGGACATGAGCACAAGTTAAAATCACTCCTAGGATGTGTGCACATGTTAAAATCACTCTTAGGACATGTGCACATGTTAAAATCCCTCCTAGAACAAGTTGCACATGTTAAAATTAAAATCCCTTTTAGGACAGGTTGCACACGTTAAAATCCCTCCTACGACAAGCTGCACACATTATGTGAACAATATAATATAACACAAAGTAATGCAGTTTTACAGAACAGAATTTTTAAAAATACAGGACATTGCCGCAAATAGCCTTCATCAGCAAAAAAAAATACATACACTAGACACAACATATAATCACTGACAAGACCCTCCAGTGACTACATTAAGGCATACGAACAGGATGGGAAGAATGAAAAGAAAATGAAAGAAGAATGAAGAGAAAATGAAAATTTGAAGGAAAAAAATGTTCTACTTATCTCAGAATCCCTGGCTGTGATACTAATATGAATTCCAATTCCAATTCCAATTTCTTAAAAAATAATTTCAAATTCGGTCTCATCTAACCTGCTTCCTCAGCGGTGGTTATTGTTGAGAGCCATGGTTTGTGTGGGTTTTTAGCCCTGTTTCTGTCTTGTGTGCTCTTACGAGTGAGTCCTCCCTCGGACCGGTTACATAAGCTTTTGTGTCTGTGGCATCAGCTGGGGGCTTGGTCTGCGGCTATACTTTGTGCCCTTCTCCTCTTGTGGTTTTCTTTGTTGGTGCAGGTTCCTGGCTTGGCTGGGTGAGTTCCTTATAAGGACTTTTTATTTGGTCTTTTTGCATCCTTTTTTGTGTATTGTTTATAGAAGCTTTTCGATGTTGTTATTTTCCTCCTTCTTGTGTCTGTTTTCATTTTCGATAAGGAGTTTATGTTTCCTTTCACAGTCTTCTTCCGTGGACAGCCATGGGATGATCTCTCTGTCATCTATATAGTACTTGAATCCGGTCTCACAGTCATAGATTCTATCTGGGTATTGTATCGGTTGTCCCCTGAGTTTCTTGGGCTTCTTCTTTTCTTTTTCTTCCCAGCAAATTCTGAATTCCTTGTGAGCAAGTTCCACTCTAATTTCCTCCTCCCTTGCTGATTCTAGTAACTCCTCCAAGGTAGGTCCCTGGGGTATCTCTGTGCCATCATCAGGGTGCTCATCTCGTTTTTCTTTGGATATCTGGCGAGATATTGGCTTCTCCTTGAATGTCTCGGGTGTCGTGGTTGAGCTGCTGGCTTTATCTTGAGGTTCCGGTTCGGTCTCTTGTTGGGTTTCATTATGCGGTTTCACTGTGTTCTTTTCCGTTTCTTCTGCTGGTTGGTTTTGGGTTAACTCTATTTCAGCTTTTAGCAGATCTCTCTCTGATTTAATGGTTCATAGTATTTCTTCGTTTTCCTTCTTCATCTCGGCCATATGTTGCACTTTTTGCATGATGTGTTGCTGGATCTCCTTTATTTCTGCCAGCAGTTTTTCGGTGTCGCTGGTCAGAGTCGGCATCAGCAGTGCCTTGACTTGCTTCTTCAGCTTGTCTATCTGGTATTGCAGTTGATCTCTTTCAGCTTGTGATATACACGTGGCTGTCTCGCACCTCCACTTTGCTTCCTTAAATGGTGTTTTTGTGGTAATGGCAATCTTTAACACGTCTCTGTGTCTTTGGGGGTATGGACAGCCCAAGTATCTTGCTCCATGCTTGCCAAGGCAGTTGGTGCACTTTCTCTTGTTGTTGGGTGCTCGGAAGTCCGTGTTCAGCTTGGCCAGTGTGTGTGGGTGGGTGGGGGTGTGGTTGGGTGTGGGTTTTGTGAGGGTGGAGGATGTGTGTTTGGATGGGTGGTTGGGGTGTGTGAGTGTGGGTGGGTAGATGGGAGATGTATGTGTTGATGAGTGGGTGAGGGATGTGTGGGTGTTAATGGTTAAGGGATAAGTACGTGTGTGGAGGGATGTGTGAGGGGACTAACTAATTAGGACTAACAATCCACACAACTACGGCTCTCAACAATATCCACAGCTGATGAAACAGGTTAGACAAGACCGAATTTGGAATTTTTTTTTTGGAAAATTGGAAATGTGTGAGGGGGATCAGTGTATGGGTGGGGGATGTGTGTGTGGGTAGGGTGTGCGTGGATGGGAGGTGTGTTGGTGGGTGGGGATGTGTGTGAGGAATGTGTGTATGGGTGGGGAGATGTGTGTGTGTGTATATGGGTAGGGGTGTGTGGTTAAGGGATGTGTGGCTGAGGGATGGGTGGGTGGGTAGAGGATGGGTGGGTGGGTGATTGCATATGGGTAAAGGGTGTGTGGTTAAGGGATGTTTGATTGTGGGATGGTGGGTGGATGATGTGTGGGTGGGTGAGTGTGTGTAGGTTAGGAGATGGTGGGGGGGTGTTTATATGGGTGATCTCGGGATCTGTGAGTGGCCTGGGGAAGATAGGAGATTATGTGGGTGGGTGCGGAATTTGTTTGTGGGTAGGTGTAGGATATGTGAGATGGCGGGGAGATGTGTGTGTGCGTGGAGGATGTGTGGTTGAGGGATGTGTGTTTGGCTGGGTGGTTGGAGGTGTGTGGATGGAGGAGGATATGTAGGTGGGTGATTGTTGGTGGGTAATGGGACGCGTTGAGGATATGTGAGTGAGTGGGGAGATGTGTGTGGGTTGGGGAATGTGTGTGTGCTTGGGGTGTGGGTAGATGGGATGTGTGGTTGGTGGGAGTGTGTGTGGGTGGGGAGATGTGTAGGTGTAGGGATGTGGTGGATGGGTGGGGGCATGTATGTGTGCCTGGGATGTGTGTGGTTAGGTGAGGGATGTGTGGGTGAATGGGGGATGTGTGGGTGGGTGGTGGATATGTCTTATAACATGGTAATATGCATTGTTTATGTTTACAAAATTCATTTGACAATGTTTTTGCTATGCACTATTGATGAACGAAAGATGAGTGATTGGAAGGGCTGAATGTAAGACTGGCCTGTGTGCCCAATTTGTTACCCTTTGAAAATAATTTTTTTTTTAAAGAATCCCAGGCTATGATACTAATATGAATTCCAATTCCAATTCCAATTTTCAAAAAAAAAATTCCAAATTCAGTCTTGTCTAATCTGCTTCCTCAGCCGTAGTTATTGTTGCGAGCCGTGGTTTTTGTGGGTTTTTAGTCCTGTTTCTTGTCTTGTGCATTCTTACGGGTGAGTCCTCCCTCGGACTGGTTACATAAGTGTTTGTGTCTGTGGCGTCAGCTGGGGGGTTGGTCGGGGCTATACTTTGTGCCCTTCTCCTCTTGTGGTTTTCTTTGTTGGTGGAGGCTCCTGGCTTATCTGGCTTGGCTGGATGCATCAGCAGTGCCTTGACTTGCTTCTACAGCTTGTCTATCTGGTATTGCAGTTGATCTCTTTCAGCTTGTGATATACACGTGGCTGTCTCGCACCTCCGCCTTGCTTCCTTATATAGTGTCTTTGTGGTAATGGTGATCTTTAACACGTCTCTGTGTCTTTGGAGGTACGGACAGCCCAAGTATTTTGCTCCATGCTTGCTGAGGCAGTTGGTGCACTTTCTCTTGTTGTTGGGTGCTCGGAAGTCCGTGTTCAGCTTGGCCAGCAGACACTCCTTGAAGGCGTGGCGATCGGCGCAGTACTGGCAGATTCCCGTCTTACTGCGACATGTTGCTCTGCTGTGGCCAGCCCTCTGGCATCTGGAACATTGAGTAATCCTTGATATGAATCCTTCAGGTTGTTATATTTTCTTGTCTTTCGATACCTGACGTGGTATCTCGCTTCCCTCAGTCGTCACTACCGCCAGTGTGGTAGGGATCTTTGAGTTTGTCAGGATCTGCTCCACTTCAAGATTCGGATGTTGAGATTCTTTTCTTGTAGCTGCTTTATGATTTGTTTGTCTGACAGCTCCACTTGAATATGCTTGACAACCCATCTAACTGTTGAGTCGGCGTTTCCGACTCTGATGTCTTTCTCCTCCTTCTCAGCTGCGTTGGCCTTGTCTGTGGTGGGTTGTCGTCGATCTTCCTCGTGGTGGCTTCAGTAGTAACTGTAGTTTCAGGTTCTTCGTTGCAGCTCACGCGAAGGTTCTCTCTGCCAGTGTTCTTTACGGCTTTGTCGGCCTCCACGCTGCACATCTTGGTTACCACGTGTCTTTTGGTGTTCTTGCGATGTGCCATTTTCCCCCCATATTAGGCTTCTTGAACTGTTCAGGTGACTTGCTTGATAGCGCTCGCAGTTGCGAATGGGATGATGATGGGATGACGATGGGATAATATAAATTCCAATTTCCAGTTCCACTTTTCCACACACAAAAATTCCAAATTCGGTCTTGTCTAACCTGCTTCGTCAGCGGTGGTTATTGTTGAGAGCCGTAGTTGTGTGGATTGTTAGTCCTAATTCCTACTGGTTTTATTGGTTCCGCTCTGTTCGTCGGATAGATTTGTTTTGTGCTGGTCCTGGTAAAGATCGGTCCTTGATTGGGCCTACTGGGGCCCGCATTCTCTCGTTTCTTGGCTTCTTTTCTCTGTTAGCACTGCTACGTGCTTGTCGTTTCTTGTGTTATTCTCATCGGGGCTAGTCCCGGTCATGTACAGTCCTCATAAGGACTCGATGTAGGCAAGGGCAGAGCATTCAAATGCAAGTCTCAAGTTGTCCCCCTGGTCAGCAGCCCAAACTCTTTTTCGTTTGTGATTTGGCATTTTTCTTCATCGCATGTGGGTGTGGTGTGGCAGCGAGATGACCAGGTCTCCCTGTCCTCCCAGCTCGGATGCTCTACCGGAGGAGCCAACCCACCATCCTGCCATTCACCCCGCCACTTTTTTTGTTTGTTTTTTTTTTATTATTATTAAGAATTATTTTTTTGTCTTTTTTTTTTTATTTTTTTTTAATTTTTTTTTTAAAAAGCATATATAAACATGCTCAAATACAAACAAACACATATATACATATATACAGTGTAGGGAGGTTATACGGTCTTCCCTGTTCTGCATAGGAACTGTCTAACCAGTCGCTGTGTTTCCGGGTTGCTGTTTATGTGCAGGCACTCCGTCATTGTCATTGGGTTCCCAGTTTGACGAAGTGATCTCTCAGGTCCCTTCGCTCTCTATTGTACGTGTTGCATACTAGTAAGTAGTGTTCGATGGTGTTGTTTTCTCGGTGTCAGATTCTCACCCAGAGTTGCAACGCGTTGTCTGTACCAACACCAGGCAATGCAACCGAAGCTCAACCCTTGAGCTATGTGAAATACTACAGTTGTGACATCGGCGTCAGTCGACAGCGCCAGAGAAGCCCAGCCAGGCTCAACACTGAGCGACGCTAAGCAGTTGTGGATCAGCCAGAACACAGCAGTGAACCTTGTGGGTCACGCAAGGTTAATCGACCCCAACTGGCGAGTGTGTTGAACGGCTGGTCAGACTAGGCTTGGGTCAGTCGTAGCGGATGGACAGAGTTTGAATGCTGGCTTATCTGGAGTTGAATGTTTGAGGCATGAATCGATAGCTAGCCTGTACGAGTGTGGAGACTGAACGCCTGTGTGATTGACTTGTAAGTGTATTGCATTGATGTATTCATTGATTGATTGTATTTATGATATGATGACATTGTGAATTATGATTGCGCGATGCATGTATTGTTTGTGAAGTGTGCATTGTGCGAATAAAGTGTGCAAATTATATCATCGCGTATTCACGTCGAGTTATTTAGTAACAGTAATTAGTTTCTCACTTGTTAGCAAACGAGCTACTTTTCTTGCTTCACGCAAGATCCTGATAAGTGCGAACGTGGTGGCTTTTCGTCCGGGTTTTGAACCAATCGAGTTAATTAAAAGTGCGAACGTGGTGGCTTTTCAACCGGGTTTTTGAACCGATTGAGTGAATTATAAGTGCGAAGGTGGTGGTCTCGTCCTTATTGGATTGAACCGACTGTATTAGAAAAGTTTTTTCAAACCGTGTGATAAGATAGGGCAGAAGTGCGAATGCGATAACTAACTGTAAATTAAAGGATCGTTCGTGTTGATTTATTTAAACCATAAGTTTCGAAGACTGTGTTATAAGTCCAAACGTGGTGTCTTCGTACTTAGTGATTTTCAACCGATCGAGTGTGTAAGATAAAAACAAACATTGCGGCCATGTCCTTGATCCGTCATTGACTAGAAGTAGTGTAAACGGAAAGTCTGGAAAGTGTGGAAAGTGAGTTTTTTGTCATCTATACCTGTTGCTTGTAAAGTCCAAATTTTTTGTCGACCTGAAGTAAGACCTACTGTGGTTTCGGGCAGTAACAAACAGCCATTGTCCAACACAGTGTCCAAAGAGTACTTGAGTATTATTTATTTCTTCTCTTCTTTATACTTTTGTTAATCAGGTCAAAACATTAGCTGTATTCGGAAGAACTGTAAAACTTTGAATTTAAATTACTAACAACATAACTAATTTTGTTTGAATTTATTTCATCATACATATTTTTCATCATGTCTTCTTTAAACGATTACATCGAAATGGGTTTAAAGATGAATCTTTCTGGTGAGGGTTTAAGAGACTGGAGTGAAAGGAAATTTGCAGAATACCTCCTATTACAGGAAAAAGCTAATGAGCGTGATGAGAGAGCCGCCGAAAGGTCTTTAAAACAGTCAGATACTGCTTTGAAACTGAAACAAGCAGAATTAGACACAAGAAAGGCAGAAACAGATGCAGAGATAAGAAAAGCTGAAATTTTTGCTCAGAGCAGGAGAGAAGAGCTTGAAGTACAGCTGAAAGTTGAACAGCTGAAAGCTGAAACTTCGAAAGAGAAGGAAGATAGAAAGTCAGACAAAGATCAGCCATACAAAAAGTACCAAGGCCTGATTAAAAGTTACACCACAGGTGACTGCATAGCAGCCTTCACCCAAAATTGTGAATGTATTATGGATCATTACCAGATCCCAAAGTCTGAATGGAGTATAATATATATGAGAAGTCTTTCTGGGGAACCTCTGAAAGTGATAGAGTCTATTCCCAATGACCTGAAGAAATATTATCTGTATATTAAGACTAAAATTATATCTCATTTCCTGTTAGATGAAGCAGGCTACAGAGAACAGTTTAGCAAATTGTCACCTAAACCATCACAAACGTTCTCTGACTACATTTCTGTAGTACAGGATATTTTTTCTAAGTGGCTGTCAGCAGCAAAGGTGAATGAGAGTTTTGATAGATTGAAAGATCTTATTTTGAGAGATAAAATCATTACATCTCTCCCACCACCATTTTCGAAATTTCTTTTGGAATGTCAGTGTGATAGTGTACAGCAGATTGAGAGTCGTGGCTCAGATTATTTTTCAGCCAATAAACAATGTTTCACTAGTGGATTGACTAGCACAGACTTTGTAACAGCCGCTACATTTGATAAATCTAAGTCGGTGCCCTACAATAAACAAAAGTCTTATAAGCAGTCTGCTGAGAAATATTATCAGTGCAGATATTGCCATTTATCACACAATGAAGGTGATATGTGTGACCAACATCCAGGGTACACTTCTTACTTGCAAAATTACATATCTAAGCAAGATAAAATCAAATCAAATCAACTTTATTAGGGTCACAAATTGGGCGCGCAGGCCCGTCTTACATTCGGCCCTTCCAATCACTCGTCTTTCATTCATCAAGAGCATTATACATTTACATAGGAAGAAAAATAAACATTGTGAAATGAATGTTGTAAACATAAACAAGGCTTATTACCATGTTAAGAGGCCCATCTCCCACTTATCCATACATCACCTCATCCACACACACACCCCCACCTACCCACACACACACGCACACCAGGGACACATACATACCCCACCAACTGACCCATCCCCCTCGCTCACATCCCCACCCACACACACTGCCCTCATTTGATCCCCCAACCAAAACACACTCGCCACCCAAAAACATGCCCCCACTAACCCACACATCCCCCGCCCATCCACATCCTAACCCACACATCCTCTCCCCACCCATACCTCAAACCACCCATCCCCCAGCCACATCTCCATCGACCACATATACCCCACCCAAGCACACAATCCCCCACCAACCCACACATCACACACCCACTCACACATTCCCAAACCATACACACGCATCCCCACCAACTGACATGTCCTTACCCCCCCCCCCCCCCACACACACACATCTCCCTAACCACCCATACATCCCCAAACCACTCACACACACCCCACCACCCACACATACAACTTCCATCCACCCACACATGCCTTAACCCAATCCCCCACCACACAATCCCCCACCCGCACATCACATACACCCCCTACCACACAATATTCCCAACCCATGCAACACACACACACACACATCCTTCACCAACACATCCCCACTTACACACCACACACATATCCCCCACCCAGATACCACACAATATTCCCACCCACACAGATACCCTTACCCATCCACCCCACATACCCCCACTCACACACCACAAAACACACACATACCTCACCCACACAATATCCCCAACCAACACATCACACACATCTCCCCACCCACACACGCATTCCCTACCCATCCACCAACGCACACTCACTCACGCATACATCCTCCACTACGCACCCACACCCCCACCCACCCCCAACCAAACATCTCTCGATTACAATACACCTACCCACACACATCCTCCACCCACTCACACATCCCATCCCGATACATACAACTCTCTCACCCACCTACACATCCCTAAGCCACTCACACACCCTCACCCACTCATTCCCCATCCACGCACACATTTCCCACCCACAAACTCCCACATACTTCCCCCAACCACCACACATCCCCTACTCACACCCACATATACCCCACCCATACACACATTCCCCACGCCCATCACACACATCCCCCACACCACCCACTATCCTCCACCCACACACATATCCTCACTCATACCACCACAAACATACCCTCCACCCACACATCATGCACACATCCCGCACCAACACACCGCACACATATCTCAAACCCACACACCATACATTTCTCCCCACCCGCCCTTGCATCCCCAATCCACCCAACACAATCCCCTACCCACACAACCCCGCCACCCACACATACTTCCTCAAACCATCCGCACATCTCCACCCACATAAACACACATCCCCCGCATCCATCCCATACACATATCCTCCACCCATATACACATCCCCCACACCCATTCCCACACCCCTACTTTCACCCCCACACATCCATCCACACATCCCACCAACACCCACAAATATCACTACCCACCAAAACCCACACACCCCAACCCATCCAAACGCATACCCCCACCCACACATATCCCCACACTCACACACATCCTCCACACACACTCACACCTCCTCACATCTAGACACATACAAAATGTCTCACGTTAGCATTGAAACTAGTATGAACAAACTCCCACACTTTACTCACACACATACACTGACACTTGTCATGAGCAGTCTCATAAAAATGTTAAACATGGAGAAAAATGTGTACATAAAACGTATGTGATGTAAAAATAGTGATGCTCACACATACACACACACACCATACACACACACACACACTCACACACTCTCTCTCTCACTCATTCACTCTCACGCTCACTCATTCACTCTCATGCTCACTCATTCACTATCGCACTCACTCAAAAACTCTCACACTCACTCATTCACTCTCACTCATTCACTCTCACGCTCACTCATTCACTCTCGCGCACACTCATTCACTCTCACACTCACGCTCACTTATTCACTCTCATGCTCACTCATTCACTCTCCCGCTCGCTCATTCTGTCTCTCATTCACACTCACTGACTCTCTCACTCAAACTACAGTAATGAACATGAGTTTATATTATGCATGATAAAATCAAATGGTATTTAACTGATAATATGACAGATGAGAATACACAAACATATGGATTCACGTGTTACATAACATTCGTGTTACATGACATGCATCTGCTCAGCTCTCTCTCTCTCTCTCTCTCTCTCTCTCTCTCTCTCTCTCTCTCTCTCTCTCTCTCTCTCTCTCTCTGTATTCTTTCATATACACACACTCACACGCATGTGCACGCTCACACACACACACACTAACACATCAACTCTCCCACTGTCTCACTCTCTCACACACAATCCTTCACACACACACACACTCACTCTCTCAATCACACTCTCTCACACATACACGTATGCGTGAATGCATGCACGCACACACACTCCCTCACTCACTCTCACACATACACGTACGAATGCATGCACTGACACATTCCCCCACCATTTCTCGCTCAATCACTCTCTCCACACACACGCATGCACGTGCGCACACACACATTCTCTCTCTCTCTCTCTCTCTCTCTCTCTCTCTCTCTCTCTCTCTCTCTCTCTCTCTCTCTCTCTCTCTCTCTCTCTCCCACACGCACACACATATATAGTGAACAATTATAGTTAAACAATTATAATGAACAATTATACCAGTAAATGAATTATGGTGGCATATAGTCGATATGGATTAAGTATTTAAAGAGTTTTCGATAAAGAAAGAAAGAGCTACAAACATCTCACCAAATGCTTCCTTTGTAAGGAGTATGGCCACTGGCGCCATGCTTGTAAAGGCAAGGCTATGACTAGAAAGGCTAATGCGGCCATGTTTGATATCTCTTCATCAGAAGAAGAAAGTGTAGAAGATCATCCTGTAAACTCAGAACATTCCATTGATGTGTTTCACCACGAAAAATGTACCATCTGTGATCGTTTCCATGAGGATGGCGTTTTAACAGGCGGCCATTCCATACCTGTTACAAATGAGGAGGCCAATTTAGTGATTAACTCCAAAGGTAAATTAAACATCCACCATGGGTATGTTAATGGTAAAGCTGCCACCGTTTTACGGGATAGCGGCAGTACTCTCATTGGTCTTAAGAGAGACTATATCTCACCATCACAGTATTCTGGTAAATATGTTACATGCAGAACTTTCTCAGGTAACATCGAGAAATACCCTCTTGCATGGGTATACATAAGTACACGATTTCTTACAGGCAAGGTCAAATGCCCAGCATTAACCAACCCTTGTTGCGATGTTATTGTTGGCAACCTTCCTGAGGTAAATGATATGCCACATGACAGTAATACATCCACTGTCACTTGTAACATTGATAACACCATTTCATCTTCATCTCAAATCACCATTCATGATGTATTACCGCCTGTAAATGAATGCATGTATGGCAATTCGGCAACGCCAGCACATGAATGTAATTTGAATGTAACACCAACTTGTAATGTGATTGATAACCTTGATATTACAAATGCGCTAACCAGATCTACTGCTCAAATGCAAGATCGAATCGATCAGACAGAGGCTTTACAATTAATAAGCCCAGTTGTAACATCTCCTGAAACAACCAGGGAGAAATTTATAACAGCTCAGAAAGCCGATCAATATTTGCAGAAATATTTTAAACTAATAGGCCAAAAGCCAAGAGTAGCAAAGAACGCTAAATGGTATTTTGCTCTGAAAAAATGGGATTCTGACACGGTACTATACCAAAGGTTCTAGCACTACAGAACAGACGGTGCTACCTTCAGAAAACCGCAACTAAGCATTGCATCTAGCGCATGACATACCTTTCGCAGGGCATATGGCTTATGTGAAAACAAGATCAAGGTTACTTAGTCAATTCTATTGGCCTAAATTCTGCAGTGATACCAAACAGTATTGCAGATCATGTGACATCTGCCAAAAGCTTGTTAAAAAGGGTAAACACCCGCAAGCTGAATTGCAAATCACTGATTTGGCAAGCAGACCATTTGAAAAGATCTCGGTCGATATAGTTGGTCCTCTTAACCACATAACATCGAGAAGTAATAAATATATTGTAACAATAATTGATCTTTGTAGTCGGTGGCCAGAAGCGATTCCGATGAAGAATATAACTTCCAAAGACATCATGGAAGTCTTCCATATTTTTTCAAGGGTAGGATTCCCTGATACCATCCTCTCAGATCGGGGTATTCAGTTCATAGCAGCAGCCACTCAAGCCTTTACTAAAATGTTGGGTGTGAAGCTGTGTTTTAACAGCCCTTACCACCCACACTCAACTGGTATTATAGAAAAGATCAACGGTGATCTTAAACATATGCTCTCAAAAGTTACCCAGGAACACCCTGATGACTGGGATACGTATTTACCTGCTATTTTATTTGCATACAGGGAAGTGCCTCATTCCAGCACTGGGTTCTCACCATTTGAAATTGTATACGGTGCCAAACCATGCGGCCCATTGTCTTTGTTCCATTCTATGTTGACAGAAAGTGAAACTATACATAAACCCATTTCATCTTATGAACATGTAACATCATTGCGTGAGAGGATAATGAAATCATGTGTGTTAGCTAAAGAAGCACTAAAACAATCAGGTGCTATTTACCGACAGTACGCTAACAGAGGGACTAGAACAATTACGCTGACACCAGGACAGGACGTTCTTCTTCTATTGCCAAGTGACAGACATTTACTGACAGACTCATGGAGGGGACCGTTCAAAGTGTTACGACAAATCTCGACTGTAGATTACAAAATTGCAGTTAGGGACAAACAGAAGATTTTTCATATTAACATGCTTAAACCATATTACCACAGTAGAGACTACAGCAAGCATGACAATAGTGGACCAGATAGACGACAATGACACTGACGAAATACCAACACCAGTACTCGACACGACAACCAACCTACTGGACATAAAGGTAAATCCTAAACTGACACAGACACAGACCGACAGTTGCAGACAAGTATTACAAGAATATAGCACTATTTTTTCTAACAACCCAGGACAGACAGACTTAGTATATCATCATATTATTTTGACATCCGACATCCCAATAAAATGCAGACCATATTCTATTCCTATACATTACAAAGACAAACTGCATCAAGAAATTATTGACCTAGAAGCAAACCATATCATCCGACGTTCACAATCTCATTTTTGTTCTCCTATTGTCATTGTGAGGAACAAGGACAACACAATAAGACTCTGTGTTGACTATCATAAACTCAACAGCATCACACAGTTGGATTTAGAACCGATGAGCAACTGTGAAGACATACTGACTTAACTGACTGACTCACGATACTTCACTAAACTTGACATGACAAAAGGTTATTGGCAAATACCTGTATATTCTGACAGCATTTGCCACACCTTGGGGACTATATGAATGGTGCAAGCTTCCATTCGGGCTAGTTAATGCTCCAGCGACATTTGTAAGAATGACACGACTTCTTTTGACAGACATCTCTAACATCATCTCGTACATGGATGACATTTGCATACACACAAAGAACATGACAGACCACATAACAGCACTACAGCAGACATTCGACAGAATCAGACAACATGGACTGACAGTTAAACCATCCAAAGTCAATATAGCCTTTCAAGAAATTTCATTTTTGGGCTAAAAGATCTCAAATGGCTTTATATCAACCGACGATAACATCATGTCCAGAATTCTGAAATTGTCGCTTCCAACAACCAAGACAGAGTTGCGAAGTGTGTTAGGTCTCTTGAATTATTATAGACAATTTATTCCTCATTTTGCTGAATTAACAGAATGTTTTACTAATTTACTAACAAAGAAGGAGCCTAATGTTATTGTGAACAGCGAATGTTTGAGACCTGCATTTGCAAAAGTACTTTCTTATTTTTCTAGTGAACCTATTCTAAAATTGCCTGATCTTAATACCATTTTTAGGTTAAGATGTGATGCGAGCTCCGTAGCGATTGGAGGGGTACTTCTTCAAGAACACGATCAAATCCTGTACCCTGTATACTACATCTCTCGAAAGCTGAACACCAGAGAATGAAATTACAGCATGCCAGAACTTGAAGCACTCACTCTTGTGTTTTCGGTACGTAAACTTTTGAGATTTCTTTTAGGTAAACATTTCATAGTAAAGACAGACAATAGCCCACTAACAATTATCACCAGAGGTACGCCAAGTAATCACAAAGTGGCAAGATGGTCCCTTCTTTTGCAGGACTTTAGCTTTCAAGTCAGACACATAAGTGGCTCACAAAACTCACTTGCCGATCTTCTATCTAGATGCCCATACGACTTACCCAGTAGCCAGGTAACACCTGAGCACACTGCAGATATTGTTTAAACTGCAAAGTGATAAGGCTCAGCGCCACAGCCAATTGTGACATTATGTCGGTCACGCTGTGAAGAACCATGTGATAGGGAAGGTCTAACCTCCCACTGTAAATAAATTGTGAATATATTATTATTATTATGTGAATGAATGTGTTTTTTATACAAATTTGTGAAAGATATTGTGAAAGATGTAAAATTAGTCCCTAATATTGTATTCAA
>JACEFZ010024375.1:35000-114695 GCA_014155875.1 Cepaea nemoralis | reverse complement strand
GCGGGTGGGGGTGTGTGTGATGGGGGAATGGATTTAGGGCATGTGTGGGTAGGTTGAGGATGTATGTGAGGGTGGTGGGGTGTGTGTGAGTGGATTGGGGATGTATAGGTGGTTAGGGAGATGTGTGTGTGTCGGGGTAGGGAGATGTCAGTTGGTGGGAATGTGTGTGTATGGTTTGGGGATGTGTGAGTGGATTTGCGATGTGTGGGTTGGTGGGGGATGTGTGTGCGTGGATGGGGAATATGTGGTCGATGGAGATGTGGCTGGGGGATGGGTGGTTGGAGGTGTGAGTGGGGTAGAGGATGTGTGGGTTAGGATGTGTATGTGGGTGGGCGTGGGATGTGTGGGTTGGTGGGGGATGTTTGTGGGTGGCGAATGTGATTTGGTTGGGGGAACAGGTGAGGGCAGTGTGTGTGCGTGGGGGATGTGTAGGAGGGGGATGGGTTGGTTGGTGGGGTATGTATGTGTCCCTGGGTGTGTGTGTGTGTGTGTGTGTGTGTGTGGGTAGGTAGGTGGGGTTGTGTGTATGGGTGGGGTGATGTATGGGTAGGTGGGAGATGGGCCTCATAACATGGTAATTTGTCTTGATTATGTTTACAACATTCATTTCACAATGTTTATCTTACTTCCTATGTAAATGTATAATGCTCTTGATGAACGAAAGACGAGTGATTGGAAGGGCCGAATGTAAGACGGGCCTGCGTGCCCAATTTGTTACCCTTTTAAAATAAAGTTGATTTGATTTGATTTGATTTGATTTGTTCTTTCTCAGCCAAACCCTAAGTTTTCTTACAATCACTGTTTCTTTAGGCATCCAGCATTTTTATAATGCTGGATAATCCTGGATATAAAATCCAAAAGTTTTATAATTTTAGGTGTCTCCGTGGCGAAGTGGTCAAGCCTTTTGACTCGGGCTCCAAAGGTCGTGGGTTCGATTCCGGGCAGCATCCTTCGGTTCACGAGTTAAATTTTTCGGAGACTTCTGTGGGTCGTCGCTAGAGCTTCGGAGTTCGTGCTTTGTGCGATGCTTTCCGCGATGCGGAAAGAGACCGAGCCATATGGGATAGAACCCGGTTCAATGAAGTCGACCCTGTCGAATTTTAAGCGACTTTTTAAAAACATTTATATAATAGCTCGCCTTATGACATCTTTGTCAAATCTGTCTACAATAATCCTTCTACCTACCGTTTGGTTATTGCGTGGTGGTTTAATTCCAGATTCTTGCACCCATCGACGAAATGACCGTTTACTCAAACCCAATGCATGCACTGCTCTTCTTTCGGATTTTGTAATAGTATAAAACAGTTTCCTGCTATCAGCTTCTTGACAAAAATATGTGTATAACTTCATAGCGATGCTTTGAAGTGTATAATTTCGCATTCAATCCCATTGAAAAATATTCACACATGTCAATGTTAGCGATAAGTGGTAAGATTTAAAAAAACAAACATATTAATTAGGTTTCATGAAATAACCCACATTTTGAGACACCTCTGAACAGTCCTAGTTTAAACAATGCGGGGAGTTGGCATAAAGCCAATACCGTGAAAAAACGTACAATATTCAACATTGAGTGCTGATTGTCTGGCTACGCTGTAATACATTTAAAATTATGAATTTCATCTCAGACCCGTAAATTATATACCGCATATAAACAAACTTTGAAATCTGCTGTAAAATCTCCAGAACAAAATTTTTTTGTTGGGTGGACATAATGATAAGGTTATATACTAAATCTAATAATTTTCCCTCAGTTGGTTACTGAGATATGGATGTTTATATTGAGGCAAACAAATGTGAATGCACTATAGCCCCAAGTGATTTTCACCTGTGTGGACAAATGAAAGACGGTGCATGAGTGGTTATACACGCAACCAAGAGAATATTTTTGTACAGGAATTCTAGCATGCTATCATCAATGGAAGACTTGCAATAAACGTGGTGATGACTACATCGACAAATGATACATTTGTTCTTTACTTATTTTTCCAGAATATATTCACACACAAAACAATTATTATTTAAGGTTGTAATTTGAGTTCCCCTAGTATAAGAAAAAAAATAACAATTAGAGAACATGGTGACAACTAGCATTGAAATTGAGAGGGAAAAAACAAGGGAAGGCAGAGAAGTAAATATCTCGATGGCCTAGTCACGTGGTATGGTCGAGCAAAGAACACGGAGCTGATCCACGACTGGGTGTGATCGTGAGAGATGGCGAAACAAGACCGCCCACTCTTATCGGCATGATATATGATGATCTTCAATGCATTGTGCCCATCTTCGTATTTTCGACCCTAGTATCTTATCACAGGAACCACGCCTTCATCCCTTCATCGCTGTTCTCGCCAAACTGGTGTGTATATGACCTAAGTATTTCAGTTTCTGGGGCTTGACGCTGTTAATGTGTCAATTATTGTCGATGTTCAATTAGGCACACCAACTTATTAGACAAATGGCACCAATACTAAAGAATAAAACATATAAGTAAATACTGGGGGGAAAATGGAAAAAAAAACCTCTACACAACAAAATCTTGCTACTAATGCCAAACGTGGACAATGACAGAATAAGGGAAAGAACCGGGAAGGTTAACCCGGTCAACAAATGCCCGCAGAAGTCGGATGTGTCGGCCTAACGGCGCAAGAACGCAGCTCTGATGTAAACAGGCACAACGCAATCACGTCCGAAAAAAAAAAAAAACAACTCTGGATGAACGCAGAAGAAGAAGATAAGAGAAAGAAAAATTACAATAGAAGATTACTCTATGTATCAAGAAGAGAGAAAATCAGAAATGATGAAATCAGGACTAAAGTTGATATAACATCGCTGGATGTCATTAGATAATAGCAAGTTAAATGGTTCGGCCATATAACTAGGCTACCAACTAACAATATACAGCAGTAAGCAGTGATGTACAGACCAAATGGAACCAGAAGAAGAGGCCGACGTGGTAAACGATAGACCGGGATAACCACAGACTCCACGGGAATCTCGATATATGAAGCCTATAAAGGGGCACACACAAAAGCTGACAGCAGTGATGACATCTTCGATGAATTTTATAATGATTTAGAGGTTTCCTTCAGGAAATGCAATAATTCCGAATTAGATATTATAATCGGTGACGTGATTGCTAAAGTTGGAAATCAACAGGGCAGATGCATAGAAGGCAATTATGGACTAGGGGAACAGAATGAAAGAGATTGCAGACTTGTACTGTGGGAAAAAGAGCATGATATGATTATTTGAAACACTTGGTATCAACATCACCCATGGAGATTATGGACATGGAGGAGTCCTGATCATAAGATCAGAAATCAGACTGATTACATTCTCATCAACAGAAGATTTCGAAATGCTTAAAAGTCTCAAAAACTATACCAAGCGCACGCTGCTACAGCGACCATAGATTAATCATAAGCAATTTACATATACAATTAAAGAATGTCAAGTATACGCAAAGAAACATAAACATTGACCTACGAGCATTTAGAAGGAGGAGATAAAAGATAAATTCAACGTAGAGGTAAAGAGCAGATGTGATGCACTGTCCGATATGGAAATATTATTTCAAAATGTTGCGACCAATGGGTCATATTAAAGAAATCAGTTAGCCAAGCTACAGAAACAACCATCCCAAAATTAAAGATGATGGGACGTAAGAACCTGATGACGGAAGATATCTTAAAACTCATGGAAATAAGAAGAAATAATAAAAATAACCATGAAAAATATAAAGAGATTCACAGGAAAATTAGGGAACTATGCAGAGAGACAAAAGACGCATGGCTTGAGGAAAATTGCAGGGAAATTGAAAACCAACACAACACACGGAATAGCAAATTACTGCACAAAGCAATTAATGACATGACTAACAAAATACACACACACAAACACACACACACATCACACACACACACACACACACACACACACACACACACACACACACACACACACACACACACACACACATCAACGAGTTGCCTAAAATCCAAAATGGCAAAATCATAATAGAAAAATATCAGATTTTACATGCATGGTCATATTATGTGAAAGACCTTTATCATGATACAAGAGAAGTGCAGTATGATATTCGGAATAATCATAAAGGTCCATCAATTTTGAAGATGGAAGTTCAGAATGATTTTAACCATATAAAAACTGGCAAAACCCCGGATCCAGATAACATCACAACAGAAATGATCAGTGCCTTAGAAGAATATGGAATAGACCAGGTCACCAGAATTAGTTAGTTAGTCGACAGATCATCCTCGTTGCACATCGAACCATTCAGTCCATAAGTGCTCGGATCCCCTCCTCAGCAAATCCCGCAGCGTGTAGCGGCTAACGACGCCAGTTCTGTGTTGGTTTATCAATCTTCTTTGGCTTCCTGCGTAGTGTTCTTGTTTGGCCACCCCTCTTTTAATTTGCTGCTCCTGCAGTCTGGCCATTGTTGTAGATTCACAGTCATCACTTGGTTCTCGCAAAAGTCTCACTTCTCGTAGAGCATTCGGAATGTCAGCCTGGTCCATGGCGCGTCCGCCCTCCACAGTAGCCTCACCTGCGAGCTTGTCAGCCCGCTCATTTCCTTGTACTCCCGCATGACCTGGCACGAAGATGAAACTAATCTTTGCCAGCCGAGACCGCTTCAGAGGCAGCAGCCATTCTCTTCGGATCGACCCCTCCTCTATCCTCTTGATCATGTTCATTGAGTCGCTAAGGAAACAAGCCCTAGTGAATGTCTGTGTCTCGAGCCATGTTATTGCTTTACTTACTGCCATGACTTCCATGGTCAGGCTACTTGTGGTTTCAGTGAAAGCACCAGAGTCCTCCTTCACAATTCTCCCTCCGGCCCGAGCTGTAAAGGAACATGAGCTTCTCACATGTCGGACGACCGACCCATCTGTGTAGATGACCGCGTCACCGTCTAGCGAATTCTCGAAAATCAACGCTTGTACTTCAGCCTCAACAGCAGCCGGATTTTCTTGTCTGCATTTTCTATCTAGTTGGATGCAAACTGAAAAGGATGTGCAGAAGTCTGTTGGCACTTGCACCCACTCCTCGCCAGGTTCTAAGTCCTCAAGTGAACACACCTGTTGAAGAATGTCTTCGGCTTGACCCATCCACGACCGTCCTCTTTTTAACCTGCTGCCCTTCACCTTCCTAATTTCACTATGCAGTGGATGTTGTGTGTTTGCGTTAATTCTGAGGTAGGCGCGTGCCCTGCAAACTTGTATTCTCTCTTCAATGGTTGGAAAATCAAGAAGGTAGCGCATCGCCCTGCATGCTGTATCTCTTGTACATCCAAGAATAATGCGCATAGCTTCATTCTGTATCCTTTCCATCCTTTCTATCTGCTTATGGCTGAGAGTCAGGATTGCCATTGCATACTCCAAAACAGACATGACCAGCCCCTCGTACAGAAGACATAGATGGCGCTGCTCACAGTTTGCTGCCGCCATCACCCGCATCGCTGCCAAACCCCGCTTGGCCTTTGTTATCACCTGGTCTATGTGCACATTATAAGCAAGGCTTCGATCAAACCGTATCCCCAGGTAATTCATTGCCTGCGTTCTTTCCACCGTCTCTGAACACAGCATTACAGTTGGTGTTGGGTTGTTGACAATATGATTATTCAACGAGAACCAAGTCACTGTTGCTTTTGTTGGGTTGACCATTGCCCCAGCTTCAACACACCAAGTACTTATGCGATTGAGTTCGGTTTGTAGTTCCACAGCAACCTCCTCTCTATCCTTACCCTGACGATACACTAAAACATCATCGGCATACGACAATGTCCTGCCAGGTCCAGTGATCTGCTCACTGGTGATTCTCACTGTGTAGGCGTTGAACAGTACCGGAGATAATGGTGATCCCTGTGGTAGGCCAGGATATATTGTTGTTGGTTCCGAAGTCCAACTGCCACATCTAAAAACTACTTTCCGTTGGTAGAGGGCTGCAGCGATCCAACTAAGGAGGAATGGACTTACGTTTAGTTCAAGAAGCTGAAACATTAAAAAATCCAGTGGTACTCTGTTGTATGCGTCCTCAAGATCAATCGCTGCAGCAACGGTTTCAGTGCCTGAGTGGAAACCTTCATAGACATCATGGGCAAAGACTGCTGCATTGGTCCAGGTTTCTCTTTTTGGACGGTACCCACCCAGGGTAGGTGGGAAAACACCTTGCCTCTCTAGTTGGCTTGATATTTTCCTGGCAATTACCTTCTCCAGCAGCTTGCCTATTGTATTCTGCATGGTTATAATTCGATATCCCTGAATTTTTTTGTGGTCTTTGTCAGGCTTCGGCAAGGGAATCAGATAGCTGTGTAACCATTCCTCCTTGATGCTAGCACTCCCTATACTGTTGTTGTACATGTCTGCTAGTTTCTCTAGCTCATTGTCGGTACACCTATTTATGTCGTTGTATCTTATGCCATCAGGACCTGGAGCACTGTTATTTGATCGTCGAAGCACAGCCTTGATTTCTTTCACTGTCACTGTGTCTTCCTCCGAAGTGTTCTGGGCCTTGCATCTGTCTGAGGTGACCTCCTTGGCCAGATTTCGGCCTCCCATGTCTGTCTGGTTGCCCTGCTCAAGGTAGCGTTCAAAGAGGGCTTTGCCCTTGTCCTCGTCAGTCCTCTGCCAGGTGAGGTCAGCACCTTGGAAGTCTGAAATGCTCTTATTCTTGACTACACCACTCATGCTTTTATGTAGTCGCCAGAACAATTTCAGTGACTTGTCTGTGCTTACTCTTTGACACACCTCTGCCCATTTTTCGCTTTTAACCACCTTGACCAGTTTTTTGAAATAGCTTACTTTTGTGTGCATCTCTCTTTCTAAGTGCAAGCAGGGACTAGGATGACCAGCTCTGTTCTTCTTGGCATTTTGCCATCTCCTTACAGCACTACGCTTATCCACCCAAGCCTTCTCCACCTCGAAACTCCACCACGGTGGCTGCTCCCAGCTTTTTTTCCTGCCCTGAAACGTTCTGCGCTTGTCACGTCTTATTTTACTCACCACATCTTGCCCTGTACTGTCATACTGGAACGTCTTTACCTTTAGCTTGTGCTGCCTGGTTCTGCCTTTCTCCACCAATATGCTGCAAGGGTGGTGGTCGCTGCCATGGTGTCCTAGGACACCCCATCTACACACTGTAGTGAGTGAAGGTGAAACTAGCGCCAGATCAATAGCACTGTCCTCATCGCCTGGACGGCTTGCTGTCCTGGTGACACAGCCACTGTTGATACAAACCAGGTCGATGGTTTCCAGTGCAGTCTCGAGCTCCTCCCCTTGTGTATTGGAGGAAGTGTTTCCCCATGATCTGCCTTTAGCGTTGAAGTCACCACAGAAAATAACATTTCTCTCGTGGCCTAATATGCCACTTAAGCACTGCCACTTCTGGGCGTCCATACTCGCATTGCGGGCATAAACATTAACCAACACGAATGGTATACTGGAATGAACTCTCAACGCCTGTATTTGTATATCGTCACTGTCCCAACTGGACATGTCTAGCTCTGACGCCACCATGCTGTCGCGAACGAGAATCGCCGTTCCCAGATGTCGTCTGTTGTAGAAACATTTGAAGCCGGCAATTCGGAGTAGCTGATCGCCCAGTCTCGTCTCCTGGAGTGCTACAATGTCGTTCCTGTAAACTAGGGTTTCTAAAA
The DNA here is from genome assembly GCA_014155875.1 of Cepaea nemoralis. Classification (NCBI taxonomy): domain Eukaryota; kingdom Metazoa; phylum Mollusca; class Gastropoda; order Stylommatophora; family Helicidae; genus Cepaea; species Cepaea nemoralis. The sequence continues at coordinate 107,020 of JACEFZ010024375.1, read as the reverse complement.
TAGAGCCCCGTTGTTTTACACTGGCACAGTTCCAATATAGAATACGGATGTTCCTGAGTCCTAGACGGTGACACTTGAGTCTAAAACGTCTCAAACCACCGCGCTTACCTTGCTTCTTTGTCCCTGCACGGCTACCACGCCGCTTCGTTATGTTGACTGCTGACCGCTCGGAAAAAACACGTTCTTCCGCCATGTTGAAAAAACGTAAACACAGACTGAGAAAACCACACACGCTGCTGAAAATTCACTCAAGGATGGCTTCGCTCGATGCACGAACTCCGTAGCACCCGCGCAGATCTTGAGTAGAAACTCCTGGTTTTACATCCTGGCACACCAATTACACGCAAGAGATGAATAAATCCATCCCCTACGCGAAAAAGTTAACGAACACAAAACAACACGACCGTCCGTCGCCATCTTGAAACCGGAAGTATTCGGTATTCGGTCACCAGAATGCTGAACGCAATATATGATACTGGAGATATACCTCCTGAATTATATAATTCTATATTTATTGCAATCCCGAAGAAATCAGGAGCCTTGGAATGTGATCAACGTTGAACAATTAGTATTATAAGCCACATAACGAAGATTTTGCTGATAATTATCATGCAAAGAGTTAGGAAGAAAATACTACTCGAAATAGGAGAAGAACAATGTGGGTTTGTATAAGGATACAGTAAATATTGTATATATGCTGAGAACATTATTTGAACGTTCTATAGAAGTAAACAAAGACCTACACTTTTGCTTTATGGACTAGAAAAATGCTTTCGATTAAGTAAGACATGGCAACATGATAAATATACTTGCAGATCTACAAATTGACGGGAAAGACCTTAGAATTGTAAAAGACATATATTGGAAACAATATTCTGGTTTTGTGGAGCACAAATGAACATGCATCAGTGGCCACCATATTGCTACAGAAAGCTGTAGATACATTTGTTGCATGGGCGGATAGATGGTGTGCCAGCATAAACACTGACAAATGCAGCACCACTCTATTTACCCTCTCTCCGAATCAAAAGGCAGGTATCATCCAGATGAATGGAACGCCCTTAAGAGAAGATAAAGAACCAACATACCTTAGTGTAACATTTGATGACAGGCTGACATGGAGAAAACATATAAAAAAGCTGTAGCAAAAGCCAGAAGGAAAATAGCCATCCTGAGAAAGCTAAGTGGAACAACATGGGGAGCCAGTGGGAAAATACTTAGCAAAGTTTATCAACAGAGCATACTAATACATCTGGAACATGGGTCAACTGCGTGGTGTTCAGCATCAAAAACCACACTACAAGAGCTGGACAAGGTGCAAAATCAAGCTCTAAGAGTCATCACAGGAGGGATGAGATTAACCCCTATAGTAGCAATGGAGAAAACGGGGAGGACACAAGCACTGAGAGGTCAAATTACTATGCAGAGAAACCACCGATCTTCCCACAGTGGGTATCCCACTGACAACTATTCCAGAGCGAACTCCGTGGAAAGATGAACATAGACTATCGCTACAAATCCAGACAAAAGTGTGAGGAATATTTAACAAGGAAGAACAGAACAATGTACAGCGCAGAACAGCCACTCTCAGCTTCCTTGATGACGAATACCCACAGGATCTCTGGATCCGAGTCTATACAGATGGGTCAGCACAAAATGCTGTTCGAAATGGAGGAGAGAGAGTGTACATAGAATACCCAAATAATACTAGGGACATGGCCAGAGTACCAACTGGAAAGTACTGCCATAACTATGATGCTGAAATTGAGGCAATCAAGATAGCCACAGAGAAATTACAAAATGCCAGCCATGGTACACAACCTGTGGTGATATTGACAGATGCAAAATCCGTAATAGAGGCGCTCCTGTCTGGGAAATTGCCAGTTCTAAGGACTTTCTGAACTTAGTAGTCAGCGTAAGGTCACCATACAGTGGATACCATCCCACTGTGGAGTCCCCGGAAACGACAGAGCTGATCGATTGGCTAAGGAAGGAGCAAAAGAAGAACAGCCTGATGTGCTCATTACATTCCACCAAAAGAAAACAATGATCAAATCAGCCAGAAGGCCACCAAACCCTATCCAAGACGACTAACACGTTATGGACAGACCAGAACAGGTCATTATTCTGCGCCTCAGAACAGGACACAATAGATTACGAAACCACATGTTTACAAAATTCAAGATTGGTGACTCAGCCATGTGAAAATGTGGTTTGGCGTCGCAGACAGCAGAGCACATACTCCAGGACTGCCCAAACTACAACATATCTAGGCGAACCTTCTGGCCTAGAGAGACAACAGTGGAAGATAAACTCTATGGACCGCTGAGTGAACTAAAAAAGACTGTTAGATTCATACAAGAGACAACATTGCAGTTATAGACATATTACAAGCGAACGAAAGAAGAAGAAGAAGGAAACAACAAGCTGCCATACGGATTGATAATGAAGTAGGCCAATATCAGCATATTAAGAGAGGTGTGAGGCAAGGATGAGTAATGTCTCCAGATATGTTTTTCCCTGTACACTGAAAATATTTTAAGATATGTAGAAGATATGAAAGGAATCATCGTTGAAGGACGAAACATCAATAACATTAGATATGCGGATGATACAGTATAGATTGCAGACAACGAGCAAAATCTGCAATATTTAGTAGATGCGGTTGCTAACACATAGTGAACAACTAGGGTTAGAATTGTAAGAAGACACAGATTATTGTCATCACTAGGAAAAAGGAAATACCACAATGTAGTATACAAGTAAATGGTAATATTTTTTATACAAGTGAATCGGTACAGTTATCTCGCAACAGTCATAACATATGATGGGAGACGCCTTGAAGAGATTAGATCAAGAATGCCTTTTGCAAGATGAAAAGCATACTGACCAATAACAAAATGTCATTTGCAACGAGAAAAAGAATGTTGCGGTGTTACATAGAACCCGTGCTTTTGTATGGACGTCATTCGTGGAAAATGAGCAACCAGGCTGAAAAACATCTGATGATTGTGGAAATGTGGTTTCTGAGGAAAGTGCAAAGAAAACCAAGGACAGAAAGAAAATCAATGACGAAGTCCTACAAGAAAAAGTGAAAATCGTTGAGAGAAATCAGACATTGACAGTCAACATTTTGTTACTCTCGTTATGTGGAGAAATGACTTGGAGAACCTGGTGACAACTGGCAAGATCGAGGGGAAGAGAACAAGGGGAAGGCAGATAAGTAATTACCTGGATGGCTTGGTCACGTGGCAATATCTAGACAGAAACACTGAGATGATCTACGACTCTAGTGCTCGAGTGAGCCACGTGGTCTAGTGGTTACACTCGCCTCACACGCCAGTGATCCAGAGCTCAATCCCGGTTACAGTCAGGGATATGCACTACTGACGAGCTCCAACGATAGCGAAACTCGAGTCTTGGGCTTCCAATCTGACGTTGTTAAGGCTCAAGGTTCATGCCGGAATACTATTAGTGATTTATGTTGTAAAATAGTACACACATGACAGCCACATAGGCAAGACTTCTGGCTTATGATAGAGACAAATGTCGAAAGACTTTTATGACCAGCCATTAGGTGATGATGATGGTGATGACGATGATGATAATAGTGATAACATGATGATGATGATGATGATGATGATAGTGATAAGAAGATGATGATGATGATGATAATGATGATGATGAAGTAGTATGCTGTAGAATCTAAGTCGCACTTGTCACACTAAAAAAATTGTGTTGCGTATCCCTTACGGGACGTTGCAGTCAACACCAGCACTTTCAGCTGCTGTTGATGTACTAGGCAAGTAGTTAAGTTCAGTAGTTTGCCATTGCTTTCTGAACGACCGGCCCCTATACCTTTTTCGAAAAAACCAGCATCGCCGTGTTTCGAAGCCGGGTATACGGGCTCACAAACCGCGTTCGCAAGCCCTTAGCCACAGAGACCGGTACTTGTCACACTACTCCGTGTCTTTTACTAGTCGATGCGTCTCAGGTCGCACGTTGCCACAAACCTGCATGCCTTTCACTGGTCGATTCATCTCAGCTATAGAAGTATCTGGTGAGCTGTACATACCCGGAAGACACACCACTTTTACAGATTGTTTTCCATCGGGTGTCATGCATTTGAACCACACTTCATTTTCTAGCATGTTGCAGTAGTATTTGGGAAACTGAATTTCGGCCAAGCCCACTTCGTATTGTTTGGTCGCATCAAAAGTCTGCGGCAGCTTGACCAAAAAAAAAAGAAAAAAGAAGTGACCTTTGGTGTTGTTGGGGAAACATATTCGGTGAAACATTGCTCGGTAATGTCACGTAGAAATTCTTAGTTTAGTTTTAGGTAACATGTAACTCATACACCTACTCAATGGCGCAATCTATAGCCTGCCCTCAGGTGCTTCGCCGCTGCGTCGCGTCATATTGAATAGCGATATGCCAATTACGGTGTGTATAACAGCTGTCAAAAGAACACAATCTCTAGTCGCGGAATTCGTTGACCAAACAGCGACCAAGTTCTTTCACTATTTGGATTGTTTGGAGTGTTATATTCCATTAGTCTCGGTATCTCGCTAGGTCTGATATCAAACTGTAGATTGAAGAATTATAACAGAATAATTTCACGAAATACTCTTTACCACCTCCTCTCCCTTGTCTTTCTTGTAAGATTGTTTCGTTACGATACACTTGTTTATCTCCGACTTACTGGATCTCTTATCTGTAGTGCGAACCTTGTAATTCCACCCCGAATAGTATTTCAATACATAAATGACCGGACTGGTCTAATTTATACGACAGACTATAAACAATTCTTCTGTCCACGACGGAGTTTAACCCTTTTTGAAAGGTTGTCTGGGTTGAGCGAGCCTGATTCAGACCGCTTCAGTAAATGTGTTTTTCTTGACTGTCTTATGGTACAAATGACTCCACACCTCTACTTGATTATTGTTGTTTAACCTGCACTTAAACCATTCGAATGCTTCTGTGATATGAACCATTGTAGTTTCGGATCAAGCTATTTATCACGTCAATATATCGAAGTTTACAGGATTTTGGTAACATTACGCCACATTTTTATCTTTTAGTGTCCGGTTGAATCTCTTCTCTATCGCCGCCTACACATCTTCATTCTCTTTCGTAAAGAAATGGAAACTTCTTATTTCAGAAATTTTAAGAATGTCTGGTTGATTAATTCCGATCCTTTGTCGGCCTGTTAGATGTATCTGTTTGCAAATAGCCAATATTTTACTCACTTCCTCCACTAGAGCTTTCCTTGTTTTCTTCTTTATCGGTACCGCCCACGCATATTTACTAAAACGTCAAAACATGTTACTAGATACGACATCCCGTCGTTGTATCTTTGTATTAGTCTCATATATATATATATCGTCAGCCTGGAACTGCTGTTGTATCCCACCTATTATGGTGATTTGTCTTTTAATTATTTTTTTTGCATATCCTTTACAGGACATCGCTGTCAACACCAGCATCTTTCAGCTTATGTTGATTTCTTGGCAAGATTACGCTCAGTAGTTTGCCATTGCTTTCTGAGCGGCCGGCTCACATACCCCGTAAGTTACCGATGCGATTCGAACCACTGCTGATTCTCACCGTCATCACGTTACCAACGAGAGTATACGAGATTACGGAGAAAAGTCATACCTCTAAGCCACGAAACCGACGACGAATCAATTTATGCATGGTGGTCCTCTAAAAGTACTGGAGAGTTTTGGTCAGAGACCATAACTTTATGAAGGGAAAATCCCAACTGCACCTCCACGCGGTAGAGGATGGAAACACACTACGGTGTGGCTAACACAGCTCTGGGGACCGAGTATCCACCGGAATAAGTGGACAACTCTGCAGCTGAGCAGAGCAGGGCACTCACTTGTCCTTGCAGTCGGAAATGGCTGTCAAAAGCAGAGGTAAAAAGACCACCATGTGAATGTGGAAGGCAAGGGGAAACCACCACATTATCTTCCCAAGACTTCATGGCAAAACATAAATCAAAGTTAGTGAAGGACGTTAATGGCTGTCTTAGGGCATCCTCGTCCGGTAGGGACAGTCATGAGCCACAGGTGACACCAGACCGCCATCCAGCTACTGATGGCAAAATCTTAACTAAAATAAATAAATTTAGAGTAGGAACATGGAATGTTAGGACATTAAATGAGCTAGGAAAGTTGACCAATGTTCTAAGAGAGATGGAAAGCATGAAAATGAATATACTAGGCGTTAGTGAGATGAGATGGAAGGGATCGGGCAAAATTATAGCTGACAATCACACAATAATTTATTCTGGAGGGGATACACATGAAAAAGGTGTAGGAATAATATTAGACGAAAAAACAGCCAAGTCAATTAATGGATACTGGTGTATTTCAGATAGAGTTATTATGGTAAAAATCAAAGGCAAACCAATAGACATAAATATTTTACAAGTATATGCACCAACAGCAAGCAGTAGTGATGAAGAAATACAACACTTTTACGACGAAATAGAAATGGCGATGGCTCAAATTGGATCACAAGAAATAAAGATAATACTTGGTGATTTTAATGCAAAAGTAGGAAAGGGAAAAATGGAGGATGTAGTGGGGAATTATGGTTTAGGTACAAGAAATGAAAGAGGGGAAAAGCTAATAGAATGGGCAAATATCAATGATATGATAATTGGAAACACATGGTTTAAACACCATAAAAGACGACTGTACACATGGATAAGCCCTGATAAGAAAATACGCAACCAAATTGACTACATACTAATTAATAAAAGATTTAGAAATTCTTTAATTAATGTAAAGACAATGCCTGGTGCTGACTGTAATAGTGATCATGTACCACTATGTGGACAAATAAAAGTAAGATTAAAGAGAGGGAAAAAAATGGTTAAGAACATGAGACTTAATAAAGAGGTTCTAAAAATAGATAAAGAAATGCAAGAACAATACAGAGTGACTGTGAAAAATAGGTACAATGCAATAACTAAAATACAGAGTATAGATGAACAATGGGAAATGTTAAGGGACTCCATTCATCAAACTAGCAAAGAAGTATTACCAGAGAGAGGCAAAATAGCTAAGAAAAAATGGATGAATGAAGATATCTTAAACCTGATGGACAAAAGAAAACAGTATAAAAATGACAAACAAGAATACGCTAAGATAAATAAAGAAATAAAAGATAAATGTGGGAAGGCTAAAGAAAGTTGGTTAAACGAGCAATGCAAAAAAATTGAATTAAATTCCATTAAAGATACAAAAAATATGCACAGACAAATCAGTGAGCTTACAGGAAAAAAAATAAGAATAAATACAGGGTGTTTGAAATCAAAAACAGGAAAGATAATATTAGAGGAAGATGCTATAATGAAGAGGTGGAATGAGTATATAAGAGAATTATATGAAGGAGAAAGGGCAGAATTAACAGAAGATAGTAACTTAGAAGGTCCACCTATTCTGAAAGAAGAAGTCGCTGACGCTATGAAACGTATGAAGAAAGGAAAAACAGCTGGGCCAGATGAAATCACAATAGAAGAATTAGAAGTATTGGGAGAATTTGGAGTAGATATATTAACCAAAATGTTGAATGATATTTACAGCAGTGGATATTTACCCAGTGATATGCTGAAATCTGTATTTATAGCTATACCAAAAAGACCAGGAGCAATTGATTGTGAAGATTTTCGTACAATTAACCTTATAAACCATATCACTAAGCTTCTACTCAGAATCATAATGAGAAGAACCAAAAAGAAAATAAAAATGGAAATTAGTGAAGAACAGTATGGATTTGTGGAAGGAAAGGGCACAAACAATGCAATTTATACATTGCGGACACTAATAGAAAGGTCAATAGAGAAACAGAGGGACATATATTTGTGCTTCATAGATTATACTAAGGCATTTGATAAAGTAAAACATGATGAACTGATTAAAATGTTGGAAGATATCAACACTGATGGAAAAGATTTAAGAATAATAAAGAATATTTACTGGAACCAAGTAGCAGCAATTAAAATGGGAAATAAAGAGGGTAGTTACGAACAGATAAAGCTAGGAGTACGACAAGGGTGTGTCTTGTCACCAGATCTTTTCTCCCTGTAAAGCGAAGTAATAATGAGAGAGATCAAAGAGATGCCAGGAATACTAGTTGGAGGTTATAATATAAATAATATACGCTATGCAGATGACACAGTATTGGTGGCGGATAATTCAACAGACCTACAACAATTATTAGACGTTGTAGTAACAGAGAGTGCAAGGAAAGGACTCAACTTGAATATCAAGAAAACAGTAACAATGGTAATATCAAAGAAAATGGTGACACCAAAATGTGACATAGAAATAGAAGGGAAAATCCTTAACCAAGTTGATAATTTTAGATACCTAGGGGCATTTATAACATCAGATGGAAGATGTACAACAGAGATTAGGAGCAGAATAGGGCAGGCAAAAGCTGCATTTCAGAAAATGAAGAGTATCTTATGCAATAAGTCACTGTCACTGAATGTAAGAAAGAGAGTGCTGAAATGCTATGTAGAACCAGTTTTGCTGTATGGCAGTGAATCTTGGAATGTAAATGAACAAATTAAGAAGAAATTAGAAGCAACAGAGATGTGGTTCCTGAGACGAATGTTGCGAATTCGTTGGACTGCCAGAGTAACTAACGACGACTGCCTGAAACAGGCTAATGAAACTAGAACATTATATACAACAATAAGACAGAGACAAACAGCTTTCCTCGGTCATGTGATGAGAAGAGAGGCATTGGAGAACATCGTAACAACTGGAAAGATCGAGGGGAAGAGAGGCAGAGGTAGACCAAGAGAAGTGATGCTGGATGGATTGAGACGGTGGCATGGAGGAATATCAGCAGCAGAGTTGATCCAGAAAACCAAAGACCGAGATCTATGGAGAGCCATGAACGCCTACGCCAGCCGGCACGGCACTTGATGATGATGGTTTCTTAGCGCAAAGTTTGAGGCGTCGCTTTAAGGCCACAGCTCCTCCATAGGCCGTCGGTTGCTTAGGATCGTAGTGATGCTTCCTTATTTGCGGGGTCGTTTTTCCCTCTTGGGAGTAGGTATCTTACTCTTCTTCTTATTGTTAAAAAAAAATCTCATGAGACTATTCGTCGGCGGTGTCTCGACTACTTGAATTTTGGTCGGTGATTGCAGACTGGTGTCGATGACTTCTTAATTTTGTACCACCGCTTCTGGAGTTAGAAGTATTTTGATTTCCTCTATTCCCATGATCTTGTGTCTGTACTGATCGAGACGATTCAGATACCGCTGCAATGTTTGTTAATACACTCGCTCTTTTACACGTTGTGGGAGATCTTTAGTTTCCTGGACTTTTTGCATTTGTTGGTCCAAATCACGAAGGTTATCACGTAGTGTGTTGGGTGGCATATAGAGTTTTAGATTTTTTAGCAGTCGGGGTTCGAACAGGATCGTTTTCTTGGCCATTATTTACGGCACATTTAGTATAGGACTTAGTAATATGAATCACCTTATTGCTAGAGCTGTATTCATTTCTTGACAATCAGTTTCTTATGAGTAAGGGCTGCTGAGATTGTTTTTGTGTTGCTGCAGACGTCTCTTGTGACCCGGTGTAAGTGGAACGTTACCCCGGTGTTAAACTTCACGATGAAATATAGCGCTTCTTCGGTGGGGTGCAGCCAGCCGTGGTGAAGGCCGTAATTAAAACAGCTTCCCCAGATCTCGTCCATTCAATTTGTCACGTTGTCCCAAATTGCTGGCTTCCACCCCCCCCCCCCCCAAAGAAGTGTTGTATTTCATTGTGTCATTTAACACGTTGAGACAGCATTCCCAAATTGATTGGACGAGATTTGGGGAGGCTGTTTTAATTACGGCCTTAACGACAGCAGGCTTCATCCCGCCCAAGAAGCGCTATATTTCATTGTGTTGTTTAACCCGGTTGGACATGTTTTTGTGTGTGTGACGTAGACAACTTGGTGATGGTAGGGAAAAATATGGCTTTGTATGTGGGGCTGATATAGTTATTCCAGTCGAAGGTGGAATAACAAATACCCGTGTAGAGCAGCTGTCACGTCCTTAAAACTCGGTTGGACATAGCAGTACGACATGGGTACACCTTTTTGGAAGTATGGGTTAATCTGCGACACGTCTGGGTTTATTCAAAGATGACCAGACAGGGAGAATTCAAATTGATGGTTCTTTATTCTTACCAATTAGGTTATCACGCTGTCCGTTGCCCTGAACATTACATCATATATGACTATCACTGTCGTCTACCCCTGACCATTTTTCCATATCAGACAGTCCTTAGTTAAATTTGATGCCCTTTATAGTTTCGTACATGGGTTGCCATTTCCAGTAGCACCATATAACATCTTCTGGGGTCGAGACGATCAATTCTAGGATGTGGTACATGAACTGGCGTACTAAGACGGTTTTACCCCTGCTGGTTAGACCCGCTATCAGCTCCGTAAAGAATTGCTTCCACTTAGGATCCATGAGTAGTTCTGTTCACATACCTAGACATGACGCTTGTTTTAACCAACGGGATTGGGAGTTCACTCAATAAATAGCCTGCATTGTGACAAAGAGGTTACAATCCCGACATATCACGCTCGATTCACAGGGCGCGATTTGGAGACCGCCTTGCGTATAAATCTCTGGTGCGCTGTTTACGATGTGGGGCTTCAATCCCCCTACTGTTACATCGCCATCGGCGGCCATGTTTTCAAAATTAAATTAGGAACACGAGTTATCTCCCTTAGCGAGGAAGACAGGAAGTAATAAAGTCCCGATTCGCGGGAAGTATGAAATGTGAGACTCCAGAAAGTGATGTATTATCATGACGTCACATAGCCGCATATAAGGAAAAATAAATGAAGGCGGCTCCTCAAATGATACCGAAAAACAACCTGGTATGCTACTTAGAGTACGTCATGACAACAGGAAAGATGAAGACAAAAAGAGTCAGGGGGAGACCGAAAGAGGAGATGCTAGACAGTTCGATCGTATGACATGGAGAAACATAGATATAAAACATTACTGACAGTGTACTTGAAAGGAGGTTTTAGACAGAAAAAATGTCCATCGAATCACAGCATGGACAAAAAGAACATATTAAGTGTGCACTCTGTCCTGTGTACAACTCGTGATAAATTCCTGTGCATTGGCAGTCTTCTACCACTTATTCTTATAGTCCATGCCGTGTGGCGTTGTTGATCATGTATGTCCACAGCTTTCTGTCTCTGGTACTGCCAATCATTTCACATACTTATGTTTTTCCATGCCATGATATCAGACTATCCAGAAACGTTTCTCGTGGTCTCCGCATGCCCTCCTCCCATCCAGCCATCAGTTGTGACGATATCCTACAGCTTTCCCATTTTCTTGACATGCCGAAAGTATGTGGACTGTCTTCTTCTGACGCCAGTAACCAGTTCTCTTTGTAAGTTAACTTCTCTCAAGATGTGTTCATTGCTCTATCTATCTGTCCACAATGTCCTCATAATTGTTCTATAAAACCACATCTTCGCAGCTTCCCTCCAATTTCTCACTTGTATTCTAATTGTCCATGATTGGCTTTCGGGTATTGGGACTGGCTCAATATTGGTCTTAAAAGCTCTTTTCCTCTCTTAGATTGACAAAGATAACATGCAGAGAATATACTTCATCTTGTGAAATGCCACCTTTGTATGGGCTTTTCTACATTTAACTTCCTTAATACATCTTCCATCTGCTGCTATCAACGTACCCTAAGTACTTATAGTCTGTTTACTTTTGTCTGCCCCAAATATAAAATTCCATATCTCAGTAACCAACTGAGGGAAAATGGTGAGATTTTGCAAATAACCTTATCATTATGTCCACCCAACAAAATATGTTTTGTTCTGGAGATTGTACAGTAGATTTCAAAGTTTGTTTATATGCGGTATATAATTTACGCCGCTCTCTCTGGCCTAGGGGTTAGCGACTTTCTCCGTAATCCTGTATACTCTCGCGAGTAACGTGATGACGGCAAGATTCGGTAGCGGTTCTAACTTATGGGTATGTGAGCTGGTCGCTTAAAAAGCAATGGAAAACTACTGAGCGTAATCTTGCCAAGAAATCAACAACCAGCTGAAAGATGCTGATGTTGATAGCGATTTCCTGTAAAGGATATGCAAACATTTATTTATATAATTTACGGGTCAGAGATAAAGGGCATATTATTAAAGGTATTACACCTTCACACGGAAACATTAGCTTTGAATAGTTAATTTTCTCGTGGGACACGAGATTGGCCTTATGACAACAGCCTCGCGTAGTGGAAAGGGGAGTGTTCAGAGATGTTGTCATTTATCGCTAAAATCCGAATGTGTGATAATTGTTGATTGGGACTGAATGTGAAATGTTGTACACTTCAAAGCATCGCTATGAAGTTATACACATATTTTTTATCAAGAAGCTGATTGCAGGAAACTGTGTCATATACTATTACAAATACCGAGAAAAGAACAGTGTATGCGTTGGGTTTGAGTAAACTGTCATTTCGTCGATTGGTGCTGGAGTCTGGAATGAAACCACCACACAATAAGCAAAAGGTAGGTAGAAAGACAATTGTAGACAGCTTTGACAAGGATGTCATAACATGAGCTATTATTAAAATGCTGGATACCAAAGAAACGTGATTGTAAGAAAACGTAGGGTTTGGTTGAGAAAGAACAATGACATAGAGCTATCCAAGACAACTGTGTAGAAAATTATAAGGACATTAGGCTTCACGTTTAGAAAGTACAATTTAGGTAGAAATATCATTTGCAAGCAACCGCATTTAGGAACCACGAGAAGCCGATACGTACGTGAAATAAGGGAAATATACACAGAAAATTATGACATCGAGTATTTGGATGAAGCCTAGATCAATGCGCACCACACAAGTGAACAGGAATGGCAATCAGTGGATGGAAAGATAAAGCGATATGTGCTCAGTAGTATAGGACAGTATTTGGTCATAGCCCATGCTAGTAGTACGCATAATGGCTTACTACAGAATGCTGGACTCGTGTTCGTATCAAAGCATACAGACAATAGGGATTATCATAATACGATGAATGGTAATGTATTTAGAGATTGGCTCGAGAATACAGTGCTTCCATCCCTAGATAGACCGTCGTGTCCAATTATGGACAATGCATTATATCACAATGTTGTTGCCCAAGAAGACAAAATACCTACAGCATCGAGCACAAAGGCAGCAATAAAGATATTGCTCCGAATGGAAAACATACCATTTCCAGAAACGTATTTCAAGCTATAATTGCTGTCCCTTGCTATTTCAAGCTATAATTGCTATCGACAAGTTGATAGAAGAGTATCGTTGTGGGTGCTTGAGACCTCCGCCGTACCATTCTCATTGTAACCCTATAGAACTTGTGTGGGTTAAAATTAAAGGACAGGTGGCAGCTGAGAATACTATATTCAAATTGTCTGACGTCAAGATACTAACCCAGTCCGAGCTATTAAATACTGATAAAAGTTAGTGGGAAAAAATGTGAAGACTATGTGTTAAAAGAGGAAGATGACTATTGGAGAAAGAATGGATTGAATGTTATGCAACTGAGAGCAGTCATCAGCCTACTGGAATCGTGTGACACAGATTAAGGTCTGGGCCGATCGCAGACCGTAACATGCACACCTACTGGGCAATTTTTGCCCCAACTATTCAGAAGAAGAATTGCAGGCCCTTAACATGACAGCATCGGCACAAACAATACAACTTGTCAATGGCAACAGTTTGTATTCCACAGTGATGAATTTTCAATTCCGTAAGCCCTCGACGGTGACAAACAACTGTCGTTAGAAAAAAAAAACCTAGAAAAATTGAATACCAACCGAAGAGTAGTATTGCGGTGGGAACTGACATATTGTGGCATAACAAGAAACATGAGAAGAAATACGTTGTCAAATGAGGGGACAACACACGAATATACGAATCATTCTATAAACTTCAATGAAAAGAGGACGAACATCTTGACGGTTAAAAAGAAAGCCCACTACAGAGACATTCACAGCTATATTCGTCGTGCAAAACAGGAAATCATGTTCCATCTCAGCAGAGTAGACATTGCACCCACTTCCATACGAATCTGAATATATCTTGTCTCGTCATTCGAGCTGACTGAGCATTACTGTAAAACAAGTGTGTTAGCGAGAAATAACTAGTTTTTCACCAAACATCAACATGATTTAAGTTGCTTTTGGACCTATCAAAAACATATTCCTTGGGTGGGGGTAAATATAAGACAGCAGAACAAATTTCATAACGATGCAACAGACAGTTTTCAAAATAATTGATCGTGGATGAAGGCATTCATTTCTGGACAGAGTATAAATGCATTAACGTCTTTCAGATTGGTCGCATAGATAATATTTCTTTGTAATAACCATTACTTCTGATTCCTTTATTTTGATTTTCATTTGTAGTCATTTCTTGTAACCGCGGTTCATTTTCAGCGACCAGAATCATGTCATAAGCATAATGCAGGATGTTTACGATAGGCTCACCACCTCTATAACTAAACGGTGCATTTTGGAGTCTTCTTTCAGCGAGATGAGACAGCGATGACTTTCCTATATCCTGCAGTACTTTAAGCAAAGGAAAGGACCCTTCTTTACGACTCCTTTCCTGCTATGTATGTGGTGCTAGTCTATTATTTTTATGGATTGCCTATGGATGCTGCTGTCAGTATCACACTTGTCGTTATTACTTTCCAGGACATTCCCTGGCAACTAGTTTAGGCTAAGCTGGCAAGTTGCCCTGACGATGGCATAAGCGTAATGGAACGAGGGTTACATTTCTGGGATCGCCGCATGCTAAGGAAGGAAAATCCTGGCCACCTATTCCTTAATGCGCTCAAGCTTACAAAGTGTGATGGTCCTAGCACACATATGCTTATAGCAGGCTCCTGCCTGGGGACATGGTTTGTTTCTTATATCTGGGGCCTAGGTACATTTGACAAAATCGTCCTCAATAGAAATTCGAAGAAATAACCACTGGGTCGTGAGAACAGGGTCGTCAGCACTCTACTAAACATAAATGTATGAAATAGCAATAAGATAGAAAGAATATTTGTTCAAAAATTGCATCTTCTTTATTTCTAACTTTTGTGAGGGGAAAGTCAATATCCATTTGTGTATCTATTAGTCTGGACTCTGGTGTACCCACGCCTCTTCCCTTCTACTCGCCCCAGCACCCGTGACTCATACTTAGCTTGTTTATTGCTCTTGGACAATTTTATGAAATAAACACGAAATATGTCAACACAGACAGATAAATTATTTCCACTAAGCACGCCAAACAAACAAATGATAGTAAATCGAAAACGACAGGAGGACAAATGTGAAAGTCGCTGCCATGGTCACTCGAGATTCACATTCGCAGCGTCTGATGACGCAGTCTGCCAAAAGTTTCCCCCTGACAGTCCTTACAGTGGTCTCCATTGATATATTACACGGCTGTTATTCCAGTGATTCTCACATCTTTTTTATCACAGTCTCAAACGAGAGGGTTACTGTATGTTGTATATATGTTTAATGGCCCAGCAGCGTTTCGTACCTATACTTTTTCTGTTTATGTTTTAATTTTATTTAAAAAAAAAATTATAATTTCCTGTTTTCCTTTAAATCTGTGTTGTTTCCGAAGAAGATTATTATAATCAAAACGTCGATTGGTTGTGTTGTAGTATAACGTAATTAAAAAAAAAAAAGTATCATCATTGATATTTTCCCCTGTGATCTATGTTTTCCGTATTGGTGTTCGCTGTAAGGTACGTACACCGTGTCTGCTTTTATTACCTCTCACATTTTCGCTTGAGTTTCACATACCTAAGTGTTTTTATTTTCTGTTAATTTGTTCCTGACCAACTCTACCGACATTTATGTACATAGCTTATGCTGGCTAAATACGGTGCATGGCTGGCGAGTCAGTGTACATGTATTTGAAAGGGTGCTACGCTGACGTCATCAGCACTGCTGAACTTAGGTTTGACTCCTGCGTCCGTCGTCCGGCAGCAGACGGTGGCCAATGTCTTCGTGCATTCAGGCCTCCACAATGTGGTGACGCTATCACATCAAAGGACCTAGCAGGAAACTGCCTAGGAACAAACCGCATTTGTATTTGAAAATACCGTGTATACAGTCAAGGCAACCAACAAGAGCACACGATTAATGACAGTAGAAGAACATACATTGATTAATAAATACCAGAAGAACACTAATTTATTGATAAATACCAGAAGAACACACACTGATTGATGAAAATCAGAAGAGCACGCATTAATTGATGAATATCAAAACAACACAAACCGATTAATCAACACCAGAAGAACACAAACTGATTGATCAACACCAGAAGAACACAAACTGATTGATCAACACCAGAAGAACACAAACTGATTGATCAACACCAGAAAAACACAAACTGATTGATCAAAACCAGAACAACACAAACTGATTGATCAACACCAGAAGAACACAAACTGATTGATCAACACTAGAAGAACACAAACTGATTGATCAACACCAGAAGAACACAAACTGATTGATCAACACCAGAAGAACACAAACTGATTGATCAACACCAGAAGAACACAAACTGATTGATCAACACCAGAAGAACACAAACTGATTGATCAACACCAGAAAAACACAAACTGATTGATCAACACCAGAAAAACACAAACTAATTGATCAATACCAGAAAAACACAAACTGACTGATGAACACCGGAAGGAAACACACTAGTTAAATCTTAAAGTGATCTGTGGTCACAGTTGCAACGACGTCATTTTGTTTTGCGAACATAATTCAAATTGGGTGTTTATATATATATATATATATATATATATATATATATATATATATATATAATATATATATATATATATATATGTGTGTGTGTGTGTGTGTGTGTGTGTGTTTATCAACCATACACGACTAGAGTTAATACTACGCATCCACCTGAGGATAAGAAGCGACAACGAAATAAAGCATATAAATAATATTATCATCATCATGTGCCTTGTCAAATGACGTAGGTGTTCATGTCTGTCCTTAGATCTCGGTCTGTGGTTTCTGGAGGAATTCTGTTGTTGATATTCCTCCATATCACCGTCTTAGACCAATCATCAAAATGTCTCTCGGTGTATCTCTGCCTCTTTTACCGCTTTTCTTTCAAATACAATGCATACATTATACAAGTAAAATAATTAAAATCACATTCCAGCGTTTTACCTTGAATTGAAATTGTATGTCAAAGACAACTCTGATTCTTTCTTGTAACAATTAATTAGTTCAGCTTTCGAAACGGTACAATAAATTAACTATGTAACATTGCCATTTCACTAACAATGGTGAAGATATATATATATATATATATATATATATATATATATATATATATATATATATATATATATATATATATATATATATATATATGATCATGTCATAGTCATGTGCTAAGTACTGACCAATGAATAAAAGATCGCGTGCTTATCGTCCTATGATGCATAGGTTCTGTTTCTCACCGCTGAGAAAATGGCCGGGTTGATCCAAAATCCGTCAAAAGAAGCTCAAAGAGCGGTGATTCAGTTTCTTTCATTTGAAGGTTGTCGACCAGAGGACATTCATCAAAGAATGCAAGTAGCGTATGGTAACAAATGTGTGTCGAAGACAACAGTAACAGACTGTTCACGAATGTTTCGGAAAGGACGTCAGTTCACTACAGATCTTCGACGGTCGGTCAAGCGCATATTGTTGGAACAGAAAAAAATAAAAAATAAAAATTGATGCAGCAGTACAGATGAACCGTTGTCGAAGCATACGTTCGCTAGCGAAAGTATTTGATGTCTCAATTGGGAAAATTCAAAAAGTCGTTCGTAAGAAACTGCAATATTGGAAGGTGTGTTCACAGTGGGTACCACGGATGTTAATCGACCACCAAAAAGAGGAACGCATGGGTTGGTGTTTGAACCACTTGCTACGTTACAGAGTGGAGGGTGAAGCATTTCTCTTCCGCATAGTAGCAGGCGATGAATCATGGTGTCACCACGTTGAGCCGAGCAGCAAAAGAGAGAGCATGCAATGGAAGCATGATGGATTACCAAAAGCCAAAACATTCAAGTTACATGTTTCTGCTGGTAAGGTTATGCTGAGCGCATTTTATTTTATTTTTTTTTGACCATGAAGGGCTTTTGTTGGCCGAATTTAAAGAACCTGGTGTCAACGTCAGCTCGACCCACTACTTGCAAATACTAGTCAAGCTGCAAAAAGCCATTAAGAATAAACGACCTGGAATGCTTTCTCGCGGTGTGATTTTGTTGCACAATAATGCTCGTCCGCATGTCGCAAAGATTGTACTGGAAGCGTTAGCAAGGAAGAAGTGGGACATTCTGCAACATCCAGCCTATAGTTCTGATTTGTCACCATGTGATTTTAATTTGTTCGGACAAATTTTCACACATTTGCAGACGTAATGAAAGCGGTAAACACTTGGTTCTGTGAGCAACCACAATCCTTTTGTTTTTTATGCGGACGGCATTCGCCGCCTACCTAAGCAATGGAATGCTTGAATGCCTACGACGGCTTATTCTGAACAACCCATGATGCATAATACATTCAAAATGAATGCTTTATTTAATTATACCACACCTGTTATTGTTTCTATCATGCCTTTGTAATAAAGTCATTGGAATGGGTTTCAAATGATATTCCCTTATATATATATATATATATATATATATATATATATATATATATATATATATATATATATATATATATATATATATATATATATATATATATATATATATATATATATCATATCCTTTACAGGACATCGCTGTCAACACCAGCATCTTTCTGCTGTGTGTTGATTTCTTGGCAAGATAACGCTCAGTAGTTTGCCATTGCTTTCTGAGCGGCCGGCTTACATACCCCGTAAGTTACCGATGCGATTCGAACCACTGCTGATACTCACCGTCATCACGTTACCTACGAGAGTATACGAGATTACAGTGAAAAGTCGCTAACCTCTAAGCCACGAAGCCGGATATATATATATATATATATATATATATATATATATATATATATATATATATATATATATATATATATATATATATATATATATATATATATATATATATATATATATATATATATAAAAGATAATGTTTGTATCTTTGTGTCTGTGTGTGCCCTTAATGCGTTCCCGAACGGTCCATCCCATTGAGATGAAATTTGCTACAGATGTTCTTCTCAGTCCCGCACAGCCAACTGGCATAGTTTGTTAGTTTAAAAACACTTATTTACGTAATAAATTAACATTAATTAAAATATTGCAAAGTGACTTAGCTTAAGAAAATGTATATCAAGGGACATTACTTTTAGTAGCATTTCTATATTATGTAATTTAAATAATTGTTGTATTTTTCTTAAGTTTGATAAAATGTTTAAAGAAGTTATCTACAGTCATATGAGTTATCAACAAAGTGATAAAACCTTTAAGGCATCTTCAAAGTTTTATAAAAATAATGCCTTTATTTTAGATACGTGAAAATTTTCTAACTCATCTTTTTATTTCTCTTCGTCATCACATTATATGTTTTACTCTTCTTTATTTCTTTTCGACATGTTATGTTTTCTTCTATGTAATGTAATTTTTTGTGAGACAAAGTTAGTTGCATATCCTTCGCAGTACTCCGCAGTCAACCCACCATTTATTATCTGTTCGCGATATCTTGGTTAGTTTACATTCACTACTTTCACGTTGCCCTTTTTAGTTATTGGAATGAAGATAGATCTCTTCCAATCATATCTTCTACTATCAATCTAACTATCTATTCTTCTATTCTATCTATATGTTTAATTTTATATTTTTATGCGCTAGAAACAAAGCATATAGAAAGAATGGAAGATAATAGGGAAACAAAACTCGCTTACACTCAGGAAATAAATGACCGTAGACCCCAAGGTAGACCAAGAAGACGGTGGAGAGATAATACATATACAGACTTACAAGCACTTGGAATCAACGACTGGCAAGAGAGGGTCCACCAGAGAGACGAATGGAGACGGATCGTATCTGCAGCAAAGAACCTCAATGGCTCGGAACGCTGACGAAGAAGAAGAAGAAGAAGATAAACAAAGCTATAAAAATAATGCATCTATGGATGGATGGACGGATGGATGGATGGATGGATAGATAGACGGCCGGGTCGTCAGACAGACAGACAGACAGACAGATAGATAGATAGATAGATAGATAGATAGATAGATAGATACCCGCCAGGGGCTGCGCGAAGCCCGGCCGCGTCAGGTAGTATATATATATATATATATATATATATATATATATATATATATATATATATAGTTACAGTCTTATAACATTTTCTATATATATATAATAGACCATTATTATTGAAAGGACAATGTTTCATAGTTAATTTATTGTACTGGTTCAAAAGCTGAACTAATATATATTAATAAGTGCCCGGTTAACATCGGGGTTACGTACTTGGAAAACGCTACTTTAAGTGAAGCGACATATAGCGAAACGACGTAAACCGATGCGACGTGAGTGGGGGGGGGGGCTTCCTGTGTGTGTCTGTATACACACACACATACACACACACACTCACCCACACACACACACACATACACACACACACACACACTATAGCTTCCAATGGTTATGTTGTCTAGTGCGTCCTCTAGTGCCTACTTCCGTCTTCTACTTTAATGTGCGCCAAACAACAACACATGTGTGTTTCTTTTTGAACTGTCTTAGTGGCGTTAGTGAGTTCCGCAATGGATATTGCTGTGTAATAAAAGATTATCAGCTGAAAGGTCTTCTGAGACACCTCTTTATGAGACAGCGATAGCTAGCCGGTCCTCTTCACTGCCCCTCCCTTCAAGATAAATGCCTGGGACCGATTTTACAGAGCTGGACCAACCCCACAGCCGAATACAGCCATCTTAACTGATTCAGTGTCAAACATATTCTACGTTTGGACCAAACATGGTACACAATCAAATGAACGATTATTATAATGTAAATGTTTATTCACCGAGCATCGAAAATTGCGGAAGATGCCGCGAAATTAATCAAATCACACGACTATCCCTAGTTTGGCGAATTGTCACCCTTGTGTCCAAATTAAAAGTCATATTTGGCGATATACTATCCTTCTGCACGGAGTTAGTTAATAACACCACGGAGAGGCGGTAGTACAGTGCCTGCGACACTGTGGTCACATGTTCGAATCTCTAAATCAAGAAGTGAGGAAATGACTGGCTGGTGCAGGATACGACTCAGATTGAGAAAACTTGATGATAGTTTTAATTAGAAAACACTTTCTCTGAACACCTCAGGGCAAATTAAATAGAGGGAGGCGTGAAAACACACGAAGAAGAGAATTTAGAGACAGAATAATGTGAGTGGGGTGGGGGAAGGGTGGAGGGAACTGCATGAGATAGCAAACGACTAGGGGTTACGAACATTGGTGTTAGTTGGTTGAGGGCCCGTATATTCCAATAGGGGAAATACAAGCGATGTGCAGAAATCTGAACTGAAGGCGTGATCAAGACACTTCATACCAGTCTTGGGAGCCGCTGTAGCTACTGGCTAGACGTTCGTTCATCCGTATGTCTCTCGGTGTACCTCTGACACTTTTACTTCACAGTCGTCATTAAGTCATCAAATGCATCTCTTCTCATTACATGACCAGGGAACACCATTTGCCTCTTTCTTGTTCTAGTGGCCATGGATTCGAATCAACATCCGGCGGATCTGTAAAATGACCTGGGCGCTCATGTCGTTTTAACCCAAAATGGGCAGCGTTAAATATCTTTAGAATTAAAGGCAGCCGGCATGATGTTGACCACACGACCCACCGAATGCCGATCGGTCTATAAATATATGGGTCAAACACCGTTTGCCCAATGTGCATAAGGCGTGTAGCAGGGACCTTTCATGACTTACACACTTACGTAACAATGTTAGAACTGAAGATCGTGTCATGGCTGTTACAGTGCGTCGAAGCGTACTTGTCAACTCAGGAAAGTCTTGTCGTAAATTAACAGAGGTACGTAAAAATCCCAGTTAAAGTGTATCATTAATTGTTATAATGCCTGATGTTTTCTATGATTTCTACGTTTTGTTTGCTTGTTGCTTCCACGATCTGTAGCAGTCCTAGCTAAGGGGTTACTGTGTTCACATCAGGCTCAATAGGTGCAGAGTTCGTTCTCAGTACAGAACTAGGCAGTTTCCCCAAGAACTATTGCTATCTAATCACATCACAAGTCCCCCTGATCTCTTGGGTAGTGAGATCTCAGTACAGAACTAGGCAGTTTCCCCAAGAACTATTGCTATCTAATCACATCACAAGTCCCCCTGATCTCTTGGGTAGTGAGATCTCAGTACAGAACTAGGCAGTTTCCCCAAGAACTATTGCTATCTAATCACATCACAAGTCCCCCTGATCTCTTGGGTAGTGAGATCTCAGTACAGGACTAGGCAGTTTCCCCAAGAACTATTGCTATCTAATCACATCAAACGTCCCCCTGATCTCTTGGGTAGTGAGATCTCAGTACAGGACTAGGCAGTTTCCCCAACAACTATTGCTATCTAATCACATCACAAGTCCCCCTGATCTCTTGGGTAGTGAGATCTCAGTACAGAACTAGGCAGTTTCCCCAAGATCTATTGTTATCTAATCACATCACACTTCCCAGTGATCTCTTGGGTAGTGAGATCTCAGTACAGATCTAGGCAGTTTCCCCAAGAACTATTGTTATCTAATCACATCACACTTCCCAGTGATCTCTTGGGTAGTGAGATCTCAGTACAGAACTAGGCAGTTGCCCCGAAAACTATTGCTATCTAATCGCATCACACGTCCACCTGATCTCTTGGGTAGTGAGATCTCAGTACAGAACTAGGCATTTTCCCCAAGAACTATTGCTATCTAATCACATCAAACGTCCACCTGATCTCTTGGGTTGTGAGATCGAATACATAACCTTTTCCTATACGGGCGAAAAACAGGAGGTCCAGTGATCAAGTTTGTGCACGTTAAAAGTCCAACTGGAAAGCAGCTGGATATTTGCTAAGAGTAGGCCGTAAAGTCAACACTCTGGCAAACATTAGTAGGAAAGGACATCTATCCACAGGTAGAGCCCGTTACCTTGGATGGAATCTGTCTGGACGAAGAAAATCTTACACAAATGCAAGCCGAAGTCGGGCACGCTGACCTTTAAAGGGCATAACTAGATGTGACGAACCAACATCCAAAGAAGAACCAAGAGGAGGAGGGAAGAAGAGGAGGAGGAGAGGAGAGAGCTTCCACGAGTGCCAACCAATACCTGACAGTGTATTTACCATTTTATTTAAATTGCTTCAAAGGTTCCTCAGAAACGGACAAGTCAGTATCGATTAGTTTGTTCTGTTTAATGTCACGGTGTCTCTATTTAAAGCATTACGTTGTTTATAGAATACGTCACAAAGTTCAAAACACGTGTGTGAAATGTGCGTAATGATAAAGTAGAATTGCGGTTAGATTTTCACCAACAAACTGTTCTACATCCTAATCGGATTAAATGGAAGGTTACATTCTAGTCAGATTTACAAATTACACACGAAAGTTAATGGAAATTGATCCACCGATTTTCCATTTGTGTCTTCCTGTATCATTCGAATAGGCAAACACGGACATTAAGAGAGAAGTCAGTCGGGTGATTGGCAGTGTTTATCATTATCGAGATAAAAAAGTGGAACTACTTTGCAAATGCACTATCTCCTAGCCTTGGTAAAACCCAAAAAAAAAAAAAAAACAACATTAGAAACGTAAACAAAAAAATCTAATTTATTCCTAGCGAAAGCTGGTCAAATAACCTTTGAAAAAAAAAAGTTACATTGCCAAATAATAGTAGGTTAACGCACGCAAATATTCACCCATAAACGCAAACATATTAACAATACATCCAGCGCGGACAATGATATTGGCCGATGCGGGTACTACATACACAAATGTGAATCCACAAACGTGTATCGACAGACCGTCATTGATTGCCTAGGGTTCAAGCTCAATGTGGATGTAGGTTTGGACTGTGACCCAAATCATTCCGCGGATGCGACTTTTACGATGCTCACAGGATTTCTGAGTTAAGCCATGCAATTTTTCTCAATTCAGCCGAGGTATTGATCTGATGGTGGTGTATGACATCAGAAGAGCTGAGGAGAAACACGCAGATGGACACTTCTGGAAACATGCTCGTGACGAGAAAAACAGACCTAATCGCTCATCTGTGATTATATACATACACATATACATGCATGCAGACGCACGCACGCACGCACACACACACACACACACACACACACACACACACACACAACGTGTGTGTGTTTTTAAAAAAAATGTATATATGAGCATGTCGCAAACCAACATATCAATAGATGGCCAATAATGGTGCCATTGTTTGTTCTGCATGTCACTAAATGTCATTAGACACATCATTAGCAGCAAAGGATACATGTAGGGATCAGAGGACACAGTAGACTACATAAAAATTGACAGCTATAGGCACACCATGTTCTGAACTTCTTGCGTCCAAACGAGGAAACATCTCGCTGACGTGACAGGTGCGTGATATGATGCATACAGAAAATAGAGCCATTACTATAGTAGTAAAGATAGGTTAAATATTCAAGGGTAATAATAAATCAATAGGAAGCTATTGACATTTAACTGATTCTTTGCCAAACAAAAAGTAGGTTTAGTCCAAACATTGTACACAAAATTTCCCGTCACTGAGCACTGAAATTGCGAAGATACCACGAAACACAACAAATAACACGATGACCCTAGTATGACGATATATCGTTCTTCTGTCCAATGGGAGGTCACATTTGGCGATATATTATCCTTCGGCACTGAACAGTCAAAACGCAATATTATTATCAATCAAGAGAACTGGTCACTAGCACCAGAAGTACACAGTCACCATTTTTTAGGCATGTCATGGCAAGGGGAAAGCTGGAGTAAGTGGTCACAACGGGGAATTTATAGTGGAGGCCAGGCAGCAGGGGACAAAGCGAGAAGATGCTTTACAGTTTGACATCATGGCATGCTAGGACTATCATTATCAGAAATGATTGGCAGTACACAAGACAGAAGATCATTAAAAACATTTTAAACCACAATCAAGGGGGATTCTAACACATGACCACCGCTGAGGCAGACAGATAGATATGCTGGCTATTGCTGTACCACTGCTTATTGGGTTGTAAGCTGTACGAAACAAAAAAGAGGGGACCCTGCTATACAGTTTGAAAAATGTATCTCTAAGGGACATCACTCTGTCAAACCAAACATCATTGATGGGTAGAATGAAACAAATGTGTTATAACGCTCCACCAGCAAGGCGTCCTGTCTAATTGTGATAAATGTATATGATAAATAAATCGATAAATGTATGTGATAAATTCATGTGATAAATATGATTAACTCTGAAAGATATAGTCTCCGCCTCCATAGATGCACGAATGGAATGATGCAACGTACTGCTTCTCAAAATCATCTCATCTTATCTTGTTCATCTTTTACCTTGCGGCTTCGAGGTGAAGCATAAACAGTTGGGGTGTTGCCCGTTTAAGGATTTCATGCACCGAGATTCACATGGACTCTGCTATTCTTTCTGTCCTTCGTTTACATGGTCGGCCTCTTCTTGTGATTCCATCTAGACTTGCTCTACAAGGTGTCGACTGCGCCTGGCCCTGTACTCAATAGAAGTAAGATCGACTAGCCTCTCCGAGGAGGGGTGAACAATGACAGTTAGTAGATGCTAATGACCCGCAGACTACACAAGTAAACCCCACCTCCCCGTTTTGTAGACTTGGGAAACCGTGACCTTATGGGCCAACGGGGCTCTGGCTCGCCACGAGGGGGTGGGGGAGGACGCGCCTTAGTCAGATTTTTCTGTCCTTAACCTACGATTAGCATTGCAAGTCGGCAGGGGACTTTTCTTATTGCTCTTAAAAATTAGACCAGCAATATCCAGTTGAACCCTTTGGGGTTATAGGTGTAATGTATTGTGTCTAGTAATATCTCAGATTGTGGCGCATTTTGTTTGTTGTTTTTGAGTATTTATGACAGTATCATTATGCTTCCCACGAATTTTATTGGAGCATCTATTTATTTAGTTTTATAATTATTATTTTGTAGACCATACATGCTTGCTATTTATTATTTTGTATTCATAACTTTTAACATAGGGTCTTGAGATTACAAATACTTTACTTAAGGTGTATGATTCTGCGGAAAGGGGTTATTATTCTTGGAACGTGTTGGAAGAAGATTATTTATTAAGATAATTACATTGATTAAGATGAAAGATATTGTGCATGTTGAAAGACATGAATATATGGAAACTTAACTATAGAGGAAGGTGTACCGAGGAAGCGGAGAAACGGAAGACCACAACTGGGATGGATTCAAGGTGTGGCAGATAATTTGTTTATGACAGAAACAAGGGCGGGGCATGTGGCTTATGTCAGAAACAAGGGCAGGGCATCTGGCTTATTACAGCAATAAGTGCAGGGCATCTGGCTTATGTCAGCAACAAGGGAAGGGCATCTCGCTTATGAAAACAACAAGGGCAGGGCATCTGGCTTATGTCAGCAACAAGGGCAGGGCATCTGGCTTATGTCAGCAACAAGGGCAGGGCATCTCGCTTATGACAGCAACAAAGGCAGGGAGGGCATCTGGCGTTTGCTGCAAATTGTGAAAGACTGAAGAGAGGTAAGTGTTTCCAAATGTACAAGATCGTCAGCTCTTAAACTTCCTTCGAGGTAGCGGGTTCAATCCCATACACCGGTCAGTTGGACTGAAATGTTAACTTCTTGTCCTTGACATGAGGACGTAAATTACATGTACCTCAGAAGTCGGAATGGGTTCGCCTGCTGACGAGGGACACTGGTAATAGGGAGAGCGAATCCACAAGCAACGTCCAGTGCACTAGAAGTTGTAGCACGTGTGTTGACTACGCTTGAGCTCATAGCCAGCGAATACAATTCAAAGAAAGAAAAGAGAAGAAAGACAGAAGTCAATGGTTTACACTGGGCAAATCACAGAAATGTTTGGGAAGATATAGTGCTCTATCATTTATCGTACTTATCTATAACTATATACAGTGAAACCTCGGTTTTTGTTGCTTTCAGTTATCGTCGGTTTTGGTTTTCGCCGATTTTTTTCTGCCAAAAGTTTGTCTCGGTTTTCGTCAGTTGCCTCGCATTTCGTCGGCGTGCCCATATGATAAGCTGCTAATTTTGCGAGAACTAAAGGAACCTCATGCGTTCTAATGCGCAGGTTTGGCGTTGTTTTTCGTTGTGAGAGCATAACTTGCAAATAATAAAATACGAAAGCGGCACTAAGATTATTGAAATCTGCCGCATGTGCGGGAAGTCGCCATCCGCGATAAGTTCCATAGTGGCCAAAAAGGAAGCAATAATGGGGAGGCTAATGTAGCGAAAGGCGTGAATGTGCTAACAGAGAGAGAGAGAGAGAGAGAGAGAGAGAGAGAGAGAGAGAGAGAGAGAGAGAGAGAGAGAGAGAGAGAGAGAGAGAGAGAGAGAGAGAGAGAGAGATCGCAAACAATTGAAGATGTGGAACAGTTATTATAATTTTGAATAAATCAAAACCAGTCAAATGGCGATTCTGTTTCGGAAGCAATCATATTTGAAAAGGCCAGACTGTTGTATGCCGATCTCATTAACAAAATGCCTGGGACGAGTGCTAGTATACTAAGTGATTTTAAGGCCAGCAGAGGATGGTTTGAAAAATTCAAGAAGTGCACTGGCATACACAGTGTTACTATGCACAGCGAAGTTGAGAGTTCGGACAAGTCTAGGGCGGAAAAATAATATTAAACTACTATATTTATCTCTACAACACGTGTTTTTGTTTTAAAATATGTATTTTGGAGTTTCTAGAACGAATTAATTGGATTTACATTGATTCATATTGAAAAACAAATGCCTCGGTTTTCGTAGGTTTCATATTTCGTCGATTGTTGCGGACAGAGTATGGACGAAAACCAAGGTGTTACTGTAACTTTATTATGCTTTTAACTATTTTAGGTTCATTGCACTTGTAATGACTAAATTAAAGAGAGTTTCAATGCTTCGTGGAAATCGTTCACACACGCACGCATGCGCGCTCACACCCACCCATCCCCCCTCCCCCCCCCCCCCCCCCCCCCCCCCCCACACACACACACACACACACAAACTTCGTACTATTAGATGGCATCTTGTATCATGGCATCTGCTTTTGGAATTCATCACAACACATGGGCGACTGCTGCCAAAGACCGAAATTCATCACGTAGATCATTACGCTAGAGTGTAGTTACTTGCGAAGCAAACAGGACTGCGTGAACTTGGGGGGGAAAAGACTTTTAAAAAAAAACCACCACAGGAGATCCTCCTCCTGGAACGTCAAACATTCTTTGCCTATATTGTCAAAGAACATTTCGAGCAAAAACAGGCATTGCCAGCCATCTTAGAACTCACTGCTCAAAACAGTAAAGCCACTTGATGAAATGAATGTCACCATCATACTTGACGGACAAACACCAGTAGTCGGAATACTTAATTAAGATTGATAAGGAAGTGATTATGAAGACCATTTTTGAACCGCTGCAGGTTACAGACAACAGATGGAGCAGCATATATAAGATGATTGAGTTTGTGTTTAGGGTACTTGCAGCAAAGAGGGACGTGTGAGGAAATGAATCCAGTGTATTTACAACTAGTTTGTTCTTGGAACGATTTTCATCTCATCATCATCAAGTGAATTGCAGATTGGCATGGGCGATTATGCTTCTTCACAAATTTCGGTCTTCAACGGCATGGATCAGTTCATATGTAGATTCCCTTGCGTACCAGACACAAGACTCAAGTATTTTCTCTCACTGCCGTCCTCTGTCTGACTTTCCACAAATCATTCCGGTTGTCACAACATAGTCTAGTTTTTGTCTTCTCATAATGGGTCCAAAACGATGACTCTTTCTGACGTTTGTGGAAAGTTGTCTTTGCGACGTAGCCTTCTCAAAATGTAGAGATTGCTATTTTTGACTGCCCAATGCATTTTCAGCATTCTTCTACAAAACAATATTCCCCCAGGCTTATAGGGAGATTATTATCTACACCTTACATCTGCTGAGTGAGATTATGTTCTACATTTTACATCTGCTGAGAGAGATTATCATCTGCACCTTACATCTGCTGAGTGAGATTATCATCTGCACCTTACATCTGCTAAGTGAGGTTATCATCTGCACCGTACATCTGCTGAGAGAGATTATCTTCACCACCTTACATCTGCTGAGAGAGATTATCTTTTACACCTTACATCTGCTGAGTGAGATTTTCACTTTCATCTTATATCTGCTAAGAGAGATTATCATCTACACCGTACATCTGCCGAGAGATTATCTTCTACACCTTACATCTGCTGAGAGAGATTTTCTTCTACACCTTACATCTGCTGAGAGAGATTATCTTCTACACCTTACATCTACTGAGAGAGATTATCTTCTACACCTTACATCTGCTGAGTGAGATTATCTTCTACACCTTACATCTGCTGAGAGAGATTATCTTCTACACGTTACATCTGCTGAGAGAGATTATCATCTACACCGTACATCTGCCGACAGAGATTATCTTCTACACCTTATATCTGCTGAGAGAGATTATCTTCTACACCTTACATCTGCTGAGTGAGATTATCATCTACACTGCTAAGAGAGATTATGTTCTACACCTTACATCTGCTAAGAAAGATTATGTTCTACACCTTACATCTGCTAAGAGAGATTATGATCTACACCTTACATCTGCCGAGAGAGATTATCTTCTACAACTTACATCTGCTGAGAGAGAGAGAGTAAACTACTATGGGATTACGCTGAGAGTCAGTTAGTTATTTACATATCCTTTACACGACGTCGTAGTCAACCCCAGTATTATTTAATTGTTTGTGATTTCTTGGCAAGCTTACGTTCAGTAGTTTGCCATTGCTTTCTGAACGACCGGCTCTCATACCATGTTATAAAAAACCGAAGCAATGCGGTCTACTGCCAAATCGCCAGCAGCTATGTTTGGAACGCAATATACGGAATCATGTACTGCGTCCGTAACCCCTTCGCTAGAGAGCCGGTTCTGAGAGATGTGGTTTAAAACCAAGAGGTATCTCAGCTGCAGATAACTGTTACTTTAATTACTTCTTCTTACCCAAAACATGAAAGAGTAAATGACCATTTTCCACACCTTGAGGCCAATTGGGTATATGATTCTAGTCTCACATGTTTATAGACCAGTCGGCAATCGATTGGTAAAATGGTCAATGTTCATGCCGGTCGCCTATACTACCTAGTATATTTATTGGCATCTTTTCTAGACTGTGTCGATTTGGGAGGTTAATTACAAAAGAATTCCCAGTCTCTATGGCGATTTCGAACACATTAACATCATCCGACAGGGCTAGAATGCTAGTATCAGCACCACCGCGGCTCCCTGATCCAAGATAAGCAGGCCAGAATCAGCAAGAGTTAATGAAACAACGTCATGGAACAGAAGAAGTAGAAGAGTCAACATACAATGGAAGAACAGCGTCACCGGTGAGCACTGGCACAGACGGGTACGGCTGAAGTGAACATGTGGATACACCTCTCGTGACAGTTCCACATAACGGTACTTCCACATAGCTGACTCTAGAAGGAGTTGTCTAATCAGCGGGGCATTGACAGATGCGAATGCTTGCACAAAGTCACAGAACTAGACGCCTGTTTTATCAGTTCGTGGAATCAATGTCTTTCCCTCTCGACATTAATGAAAATAAATGGAATCTAAGAATGATAACTAGATTCAACTACTCGTCCACCAAAGTAAACATCAGAGGAGAAGGAAGGTTATAGAAATCGGTTTCTGGGAGAAAAGCGAGACCTCTTATATTTTTGTGAATTACACACAGCCTGTGTGAACGTTTGAATGTAATATGTCATTATAAAAATCGATTTATTTCTGTAATTTTAGAACGTGGCACTCTTCAACAAAACGTGAACTACAGAGAACACCATATTTATAATTAGAACATCGTACGGCCTTTCAACAGGACTCTCAGTTTGTTTCATTCGTGTGCAATGTTAGCGGTAGTTTTAAAATCACACCAGGGTATGGTTAGTACTAATATTTACATTACAAATAATTCAACTTTTCTTATAGTCCATGGCGTGTGGCGTTGGTAATCATGCCTGTCTACAGTCTTCTGTCTCGTGTAATGCAAATAATTTCTGATATTGATGTTCTTCCACACTATGATGCCAAACTGTCCAACATCTTGCCCCCTGGTCTTCTTATGTCTCGCCTCTCCTCCGGCTCTCTAGTTAACATGATATATTCCAGCTTTTACCTTTTCGTGACGTGCCTATATTTTGCATATCCTATGTTACAGGACATCGCTGTCAACGCCATCATTTCGAAGCTGTGTTTCTAACACGGGTAAGTGGGTTTACGAATCGCGTTCGTAACGCCTTAGCCACTGAGAACGGCCATGATGTGCCTACCGAATGTATATTGTTATCTTCTGATCTAAGTAACCGATTCTCTTTGAGAATTAATTTCTTTCAAGATATCTTCATTACGCTATTTACCTGTCCTTGGTGATCTCATCAGATGTCAAAAAGCAAGTGAGCTTATATATCAACTGACACCTATACTGAAACATCCGCAAAACATGGATATTAAGCATCATGTTTATAACAACCCTATGCTATCAATGTCAAACTTGGACATTATTCAAATCACTCATACACGAAATCAAAACCTTTACGATGAGATGCCCGAGAAAGACTGCCTACTTAAGCAGAGACTGAGTAAGAAATGATGTTTGTTATCAGACAGACGGCGGGATCAGCACCTAGTGTCACATATATTGTAGTATAGAAGATAAAATGGTTCGGTCATCTTGTTAGAATACAACACCACCTGTTTCCAGCAATTATGCAACACGAAAGAAGATTTGACACGAAAGCAAGAGGGTGCTTGAGGAGAAAAAAAAATAGATTGACGATACCCAAGACATTGTACAATCGCATGGAATGACACTATCCGGTGCTACCCATCGGGCGCTGGAGCATCCTTTCGACTCTTTCGTCATCTTCCCCCTTGCGAATCTCCTGCGTTCCTTGGTCGTCGCCTGTGACCACATTGGATCATTGCTTTGGAGGTGTGACCCACGACCTCCTTTAGTTGGAGTGTCGCCTGGGCTTCTTCGATGGCGCTGACTACTTTACACTTCCTTCCCGTTTTCAAGGCGGGAACTGGGGCACTGCCCGTTATATCTGGAGACTCGCGCAGCATCATCGCGAGTCTGGGTTTTCCGGCTTTGAACTCTTCCATGAGGGACGGGAACGGGAGGACGAGCTTACTCTGCTTGCAATACAATGCGACAGTCGTGAGGCATGTTGGTACTCCAAGCCATTTTCGTATATACCTGCTTATCTTCCCCTCCATGGTGCTCACTGTGTACGTGCCAATATCATATATCAGCAGCGGTCACAGGAGTTTTGGAATTAGCATGAATTGGAGGCACCAGGTTTTGAATTTGCCTACCAGCCGGATTTTGTCGGTGATACCCAGGCCGTTCGTCAGCATTGCTTGTATCTCTACCACCGCGTTCCTGTCTGTCAGGGTTGAGTCGTACACATGTCCAAGACTCTTCACGGGTTCCGCTATCACCGTGGAATCGCTTGTCCAGCCACCGCGAACACCCTTTCCACCGCTTGCCCTTCATGATCGACAGTTTCTCGATATTTTGGCTTGAAGCTCATCCTGCATCAGCGAATCAGATCGTCCAGTCTGAGGAGAATGCTGCGAGCATCACTCTCCTTCGGTGTCAGGATTGTCGTATTGTCTATGAAGGCCTTCAGCGGTAGTGTGTTCTTCCCTTCGCTGAGTTTCCGACCGTGTGCATAGCCGGATGTCCCATTCAGGATGACATGCATGGCCATGACAAATAATATCGGCGAAATCGTACATCCCATGGCAACACCCACTTGCAGGTCTATCCATCTGGTCGTGAACGTTTTGGTCGAGAACCGAAGAGAGAAGCCGAGAAGTACTGCACAAGCATTTCCGTGATGTTCTCGGGCACGCGATAAACATTGAGCGCATGCCACAACAATTGGTGGGGCACTGACCTATATACGTTGGCCAGATCCAACCGTATCATGCGGAGTTCCTCATTCTTCGTCTTCGCTCTCTGGATAGCATCCCAGATCATGGTACTATGCTCGAGACAATCGGGAACGCCAGATAGCCCCCCCCCCCCCCTCCCCCTTTTTTTGAACCGCTGTCTCTATGTATTTGTTCCCCATCAAGTACTTCATGATTCGACTGGCCATGATCGAGAAGAATATTTTCCCCTCAACTTTCAGGGAGATCGGTCTGAATTGGGCAATGCCGACTGAGATTTGTTCTTTGGGAATGGTGATTCCGTTGGCCGTCTTCCACTCCGTGCTGACATGCTTCTGTTTCCACGCGGATCTCAGTATTCGGTGTAGCTTCATAAGGACTTTCGGGTATCTTTTATAGACTATGTAAGGCACACCGTTGGGCCCTGGTGCCGAGTTACCTTTTGCTTTCTTTACTACAGAAACCACCTCGCTCCACATAGGAGGCCTGGCACTGAACTCCACCGTTGGTTCTGCCGGGCATTTGAGCCCTTCGATCTCTCCGAGTGGGACGTTCCGTTGAGCATCGGAGTACGTCGTCACGAGGTGGTTCTCCAACTCCTCTTTGCTGACATCGAGGGTTGTCACGGAATACTGTGAGTTTAGTGATTCCCTGATAAACTAGAATAGTAAGATTAATTGCAATGTATGAGGATGGTTAACAATCGAGTACTTCAGTCTGAGATGAGGATAAATTGAAGATCATTGACCAAATGGTATAAAAATAGGATACAGTGTGAGGGGTCATTGACCACCGATTTCAACGGACAAAACAACGCGGAGACATCGGGTTGGGGAACCAACGGGGGAACACACGAAGACGTTGATCAAAGAGTTAGAACTCTTTGATGTACGACAAGTGGTGAACGCGGAAACCAGCGGAGGAACGGGACGGAGCGGACAACTAACGAATACGTGACTTCACAGACTTTTGATGTGGGGATTTACGGCAAATTTGATTGTGGATCAAAAACAACGGAGAATTGGACACTGAGTATAAATAGTTGTCAACTTGTTTTTGTAGTTAGTGTGTGCTCCAAAACTGGGCGGAGATTATCTATGTGTTCGTTATTCGAAAAGAGATATACATCCCTTATTGTTTAAAGGCGATGGGATATTAGCGCATCTGCGTTTGTGTATTTCAATTCATGGACTAACATAGTTTATATAAGGTACTCTAGCCTTAGCGTAATAGTCTAGCATAGGGAAATAGGTGTTTGTGCTTGGCTTTTACCATTTCTTTCTGTTAGTTAATCGTTTAGACTTCATTGAACTCGTCTGTCTTATGTCAGAGTATCTTTCGGAAGCGTCTAATTACGGCTGGAGAAAGGCTCTCACATAAGAATCAGTATGAAGCAGACTCATATCACCTGATTAAATATATCTCCCACAGGTTTCACGTATACTCCTGACATGCTCAGAAAAGATTAAAGACATTAACGCCACTTGTGCAGTGAAAGTACGTCACTAGAGCAACTTCAACATAGCCATTCACTAATCGTGGGCTGACATAACGAATTGCAAATAACAGGTTTTTTTTGAAAACCATTGAAAGGACTTTCATTATATAAAAGCAGAGCGAAATAGGCTAAATATATTTTAATTGGGTACTCACCTAAAAGAAACACTGAAGAACTCAAGAACAGTTTACATGTATTCAAAAACTTTTAACTAACTGTAGACAGTGGTGATGTGTTTTCACGGATGGATTCTATTAACGTAAAAAAGGAAAACTCTGTCTACTTAGAAGACTTACGGGGATCACATTATTTTACGGTGATCCAGCTGTGAACAGTTTTCAATAACGGATTACCTCTAGACTCAAGTGGAACGGAACATCCAGGGTGAGAGCTGTCCATATATGTGAAATGTCTTGTTGCTTGGCCGTATGCAGATGGGAGAAAGATACGACACATACGAATTCAGAGTCCTATCTCGCACTCACAATAGAAGACACTACCAATTACGTATACACATTCACTACCTACCACTGACATAGTTTTTCAGCAATAAATATTTTATTAATTGTTGGAGGAAACTGTTGTCAGGGTATGTTATGAAGGAATGAGAGAGAGAGAGAGAGAGAGAGAGAGAGAGAGAGAGAGAGAGAGAGAGAGAGAGAGAGAGAGAGAGAGAGAGAGAGAGAGAGAGAATAGAAGACAGAACGGAGGAGTGTAGACAAAAGTCTGTCAATAATTCCCAAGTAATAGGATCTTAAAGGTGTGCTTGTTGATTCCACGTTCCTCCAGGGACGACTAGCGACAAGGAAGCCGGATCGCGGCTGCCCGAAGTCCCATGCAAGCTTGTAATGTTCCCGGAAGAATCTCTCACGTTCCTTCCGGGTATTCCGCCTGTTCCTGCAGAACCATTCGGCTCGGGAAAGGGCATTATGCCTGGCTTTCAGATGTTGCCACACTTGGCGAAAGCCCTCTTTCTCATGATCTGCCGCCGATTTCCACCGTTTTCGAGCGTCATTCTTCTGTTGCCTAACTTCTTCCAGCAGTCTCTACCACCTGGTCCTCTGCGGCATAGCTGCTTCCCTCCTCTCGCTGGAACCAAACTAAATCAGCGAGTGGAGGTAGACGACCTCTCCGAACTTAATCAATTCCTCTTCAAGGGATTTGTGTTGTAGCTCTACTTCTAAAACACGGGATAACGTATCGTCTAATAATGCCCACTCTACCTTCCGGTGGCATTAGGGAACTTGATCTCCACCCTGGGACTTTAGAAAGATTGCTCGGGTACGTTATAGGTGACCTCGGCTTGAGTCTTCTCAGCTACAGAACTTTGGCGTTCTATGTGCGGTTATCCCTCACTGAGGTCCTCTAGTAACTTAGCCTGTTCCCAGGAGCATTCCGTGCCTCCAATGATGCACTCTCGCACTTCTTACTTCCAGCGTGAATTCTCATTCCCCGGAAGGAGTCAAAGCTTCTAACACAAACGCATGGATAGCCCGGTCGGTGGGCCGAACTCATGGTCCATTGGTCGTCATCGTGTGGTCTCCAGTGGATCCTTCATCCCCCCACACCCTTACGGAGGATCCTAAGGGAATCTATTCTTATGTTCACTTTGTCCCGAGATAAGGATATTATACAGCGTTAGGGGTTATCAGCCCGGTCCGCTGTCAGCCCCACCGTTTCACCGGTGGAGCCAGTTTCACCACTGTGCTGCAGCAGCTCGCTGTCTTTCCAGCTGCCCGCCCGTCTCTCCGGACATGTCTGATGGACTAGCAATAAATTAATTGTAAAAACTCCGCCGCGGAGAAAACATGGCAGGGGGCTTCTGATATATACATAGTATATTATGGTGTGATTTTCTTTGTTGCTCAAATTAGGCTTGGAAGCAGTTTTGTTTTTCGACTTGCTCTTTCCGAAAGATTTGTGCCCTTTCAGAGAAGGCTTGGCGTCCGATCCACCACAACATAATTTTTGTTTTAATAAGTGTCGCATATTGCGCACTTCGTCAGTTCACACCTGCACAGCATTACCTCAAAAACACACTTCTCAACAAAAGCGTTCGCACCAGAAAGCATTGGAATGCCAGGAATGTGGCGTCAGCTCTAATAATAGCCATGACACCCAGTGATAGACAGGTTAGATGTTCAGGTCCTGCCTTATTCATTGGATAACCTAGAAGAATCGCGTCGCCGCGAAGGCTCTTGGGACAATAGACGTTAACATTTGGCACATGCAGATCGACCGTCAAGGAGGCCAGATGTGGTTTCATGAAGAGTCTTTTGATCTGTGTGTCCCTCTGCCTGATTCATGATAAGAGTTCTGACTACATTATGGCTGAGTCTTATGTACTTATGAGTCAGGTAAAGCTTTGTGTATGAGAGTGTGTGGGTGTGTAAGTTTCGGCACTAATGAATATATAATCTTCTATCAGAAGATAGCGCCAACTTTCACCCAGGTCTCAGCAACGATTACTTTCCGCCATCACTGGTGTAGATATCTGACCCCATCTATCTTTCGTTTCCAGAAGAGTTGCTGTACAAACACTGATGTCTTAAGCTGTGAAAAGAGGCACTTAAGCCCATACTGCTATTCCTAAGTCTAAATCCTACGAGCTTCCTGACTGCGTTCAGAGCAGGTTTAGTACAGGACAAGCTGTGCTCTGTGTGCTATTTTCCGCCTTAGTTTCAATCCACAGCGAAACTTAAACACACGCGAATGTGAGAGGGAGGAATGAAAGTGCCCTACCTCTTATCTTATATGTCCGTGGTGTGAAGACAGATTGTGTGTGTAACTGTTTAGCATCAATGACTGGTCCAGCATTTATACTGCTGTGAATTATTCGAACATTCGAATCTAGCACTCTGATCGAACCACAGTCAAGCGAACAGCCCAACCCCAGCACTCAAGTGAACGAATGAAAGAAGATTAGTGTTAGAATGAGAGAATGAGTGCATTGTGTCATCTCATCTTTCTTTCACTCTGTATATATATGTTAATGAATGAGAGGCAGTGTAAATCCTCAAAAGGAATGTTTCACATAGACCTCCACATTCATACCAATTATATGTTAATCATTATGTTAACTTAGGAGTGAAAATATTTAATGTATGTTTCTTTAC
Organism: Cepaea nemoralis; assembly: GCA_014155875.1. Taxonomy (NCBI): domain Eukaryota; kingdom Metazoa; phylum Mollusca; class Gastropoda; order Stylommatophora; family Helicidae; genus Cepaea; species Cepaea nemoralis. Next base: position 69,098 of record JACEFZ010024375.1, on the reverse strand, counting down.
ATCATTACTTGGATTCAACATGTGGAATGTAATTTTATTAAATCATCACCCTGTTTGACAGAGTAAGTAAAGGAGAAACATATAGTATGCTTCCATGCATAATCACTTCTAAACTGTCAGGGGAAATATCACCCCAGTGTCAGAAGAAGTAAGTACGGGTAATGACAGAAGAGGTGAGAAGGTATAAACAGGAAAGTAACCTGGCAGACTAAAACAATTGAGGCAACACTGATTGGTAACATGAGTTATTAGGAATAAGATGAACAATCATCCTGTTCTGTTCCATTACTATTTAGGATCAGTTATGCTGGGTGCATTTCATCATTAACTCTCCATCATTCCTCTCCTAGCCTTGTCATTCACTGTGTCTGTGTCCTCTGTGAGAACATCAGCCAACAGATCATTATGTACAAGAGCAGAATAAGAGGGCTTGCCAACTACAATTGCTGATGTCTAATGCCAGTACAAAGAATTGACACTGTAGCTCTAACTTGTAGGTACTTCCTGAATCTGCTACCTTCTGTAACTCCTGTCTGTAGCCCTTATCATTATTGTCAACTGGAGAATTATCATCCATTGACTAGATATAAATAGGTTCACCATGTTTATTCACCTCAGGTGAGGATGACGGTGTTCGCAGATTGTCATGATCCAGAGTTGCAGATCATTGCCCAATAATGTTCAATGGATCTGTAGACCAATAGCAGATCTTTGACAAAGAGGTGCTAAAAGGGATCTGTGGTCAGGACAAAGATTAAACTAATCAATGAGTCCCCAGATCATTACCGATATGTGCCAAAAGGGATCTGTGCTTCATGATCATTCTGATGATTGACTATGTTTGAGATTCAGGAACATTTCTAAGATCACTAGGATCATTTTATACCTCACAAAGACTTGCAGATTATCAAAATCATGACAGAAGTCTTAATGACAATCAGATAAGGAAGTCTTTGTTATATTCAGTTATTCATTTAGATAACTCAAGAACCAGCAACAACTTCCAGAGAGGAGAGTATTTTATGAACCTCTCCAGATCTTATTTGGTGTAGACTGTTTTGATTTAAAGTTAAAAATTAACTGAAAATTCACAAGAAGAACATTTGTGTAGTGCAGAGACAATGGTAGGAAATTAGTGGTGTAGTCCAGTGATGAAATGACTGAACAACCATGAGATCTTCTAGGAGTTCTATTCTCCATGGTGTAATTAGAACATCATCCTATAGACTGATGTGTATCGTTCATATGTTCATAATGCTTCACTGGTTTACTTCCTGCATTCTTATGTCAAGTATATTGTGGTGTGACAAAACATTTTATTATTTATGTGTTTAGTTAATGAAACTACATCACATAATTGTAGAATCTGGAACTTCAGGTGGCTGGGTAAACACGAATAGACAAGCTAAGTTCTGTTCTATTGTAATCTCCCAGGTTCCAGGTTACTCAGGAAAGGGAACTTTAAATCTTATAAATTTCCTGTGACCATTTCACCTAAAAGGGAAAATGATCATAGGTTGGGGACTCGGAGCTAAATAAGTTTCTCTTTCTGGGAAGGAAGGTTTTGGAGGGAAGTTATCAACATTCCTGGGAAACCCCTAGATTTCCAGAGCTAATATGGGACACTTTGGCTTCCAAGGACCCATCCCCTCCAAACTAAATTAGTCCCATTCTCATAGCTTTACTTCCTTGCGGGGTAGGCCAAAGTGGGTACTGCTTCCTAATTACCAACATACCACATTTACTGTTGGCATCGCCCGGGATGGGAACTCGAGCTTTCTCGTAACCAGACCACATAGTGGGTTAATTTTGTTCACATAACAATTGCTTGAATTATGGTGAATATTTTCTTTCAGGTTTTTAAGTGAAACAAAACTCTACATTTTTGCGGGACTTTACTTACATTTTTAAAGACCGCATTTGCAAAGCCACCAGGTGGACTTTGTGAAATGTGGGATTCAGAACCACTGATTTATAAATCACTATAGGTCTTAAGTAACCAGGTGTAAATCAGAGGGGTAAATCAGAATCTCTGTTGGTAAGTGATAGTGACTTCGGGTGTTTGGTGATTTTCTCTCATAGTCGGAAACTCCAGATTAGTGTAAACATTTTCCTGCAACATTGCGTTGTCTGATTTGTTGTTTGTGTTTTGTCCATTGCATGCTCTGTACCATTTTCAGACACAGGGATCTTCCTTAGCTGAATCAGACAGAGGTGACACTTAGTATTTGTTTCAAATATTTGTGAAAAATCTAAAATCTATTATGGTGGAAACAGCTATGCTACGGGAACAATATTGTCGATGTAGGCAAATCATGTGGGTTAAAGGGTCCAGAGCTCGCGAAGTACGTCTCTGACGAATTCGATCGACATGAGCGTTTACGGGCTGAGATAACCCAGAAGGAAAAAGACAGAGAGGCTGAAATAATTCAGAAGGAGAGAGAAAGCCGGATAGCTTTAGAGTTGGAGGATAGAAAGCTGCAGGCTGAGATGGACAATAGAGAAAGAGAGAGGCAACATCAGTTGGAGATCAGGCGCATGGATACTGAGTTGGAGTTGAGGAGACTGGAGAGTGGTGTTCCTCCCACCCCATCCGTTTCCACACGCAGGCCAACTACAGACATACAGACAGAGGAAAGCTACCATCACACTGGAGCGAATGGCATTTCCTTTAGAACCATATAATGAGAAGCGCTGAAGGGATTGAACATTATCTTTCCAGGTTCGAACTTATGTGTATTACATGTGGGCTTGATGAATCTAAATGGTCAGGTGAAACTGTCCCAGGGTTTGAGAACAACCGCCTTTGAAATTTTCTCTAGACTTAGTTATGAGGAATAACAGGATTACGGTACTCTCAAAAGAGCTTTATTAACTCGCTTCGAGGTCGATTCTGATAACTATAAAAGGAAATTCTGATCAGCTAAGAAGGAGCCTGGGGAAAGTTACGGCCAATGGGTAGAAAGATTAAAATCCTATCTGCACAAATGGGCAGAGATGGGAAAGTTTGAAGAAACATTTGAAGGACTCCGAGAGATGATTTTAATTGACCAATTAAGGGAAAAAATGTCATCAGAACTTCGGGCGTTCTTAACACAGAATGGGGCTGATCGACTTGAGGAAATTATTCTTTTGGCAGAGAGATGGGAGAAATCTCAGAAGGAGGTGGGAAGTAAGAGTCGGACGACCACAGCTTCTCCCCCAGACAAATCACTCAAGACCAAAGAAAAAGAAAGCACCAACCCCAATAAGAAGTTGAAGAAATCTGCGAGCACCAGTCTATCTTATATTCAGGCTGCCAAGAAGAGTGGTAAGGACTACTGTACCCATTGCAGGAAGGTAGGACATCACACAGCTGATTGTCGGAAGAAATCTCCTACCTCTCACACAGTTGCATGTCTTAACTCGCCGGAAGGAACGTAAGGTGAGCACTAGTGAAACGTCCAGTGTGTCAACTCATGAAGACACCAATTCCAAAATTCCGGTAGTGGAATCCATCTTGTTAAATGGATACCCCGCCATTTGCTTATATGATACAGGTCTAAATTATGACTGCATCGTAGCAACATCCTTAGTTCAGCCAGAACAGTTGACTGAGGAAATTGTGATTATACAGGGACCCTTGAAAAGTTCAATCAAGATGTCACTACCAGTGGCTCGAGTACATATATCTTCGCGTTATGTTACTGGAACAATCAAGGCAGCGGTGATGGATGATCCCGTGTTCCCCGTCATGCTCGGTTGTCGTTACGTCTATTTAGGAGATCCTATACAGCCTGTGATAGTCGCTGCTATGACGACTAGTTCTCAGACAGAAAAGACTCCAGCATCGTCGACTCCGACCACTCCTCGATCAGAGGATCTGAAGAAAGCACAGAGTGCTGACAGCACCTTGTTGCCATGCTTCAACAAACTGCCTAAAGCACATTCACCTCCACGTAGAGGCGACTATGTATATGAAGGGTGGACTTCTATACCGAAAGGCAGGGAAAAGTGGACAAGAGTATTCTCAATTAGTTGTCCCGTCTACTTATCGTGCTCAAATATTGGAAATGGGCCACAACTTACCTTTCAGTGGGCATATGGGAATAAATGCCACTACGCAAAGAATTTCCATGCACTATTTTTGGCCAGGAATGAACTCTGACGTCATCAGATTTGTCAAGTCATGCCCAGAATGCCAAAGAGTGACCCCAAGACATAGGACTCCTCCTGTGCCGCTTGGTGAGATGCCTATAACTGGATCTCCTTTCGAGAGGGTAGCAGTAGACATTATCGGACCACTCCCCAGGAAGAGGAGGAGGAATCGATACATATTAACATTGGTGGACGTCTGTTCAATGTGGGCAGAGAGTATCACAATGCCTTCAAGTGACTCCAAGCACATTGCTGAAGCCTTACTTGAGATATTTACTCGGATTGGATTTCCCCTCAAAATCCTAACCGACAATGCATCACAGTTTCGCAGTAAACTCATGGAAGAAGTCTTTCGGCTATTTCATGCTCGCCATATCTATTCATCTCCCCATTTTCCTCAAACAAACGGGAGTGTAGAACGGTGGAACGGTACCCTCATCAGTATTCTGAGAAAGTTAGCTCATGAAAAACCAGAGGATTGGGACACATATATTCCTGCTGCATTATTTGCATATCGGGAAGTTCCGCATCACTCTACTGGGATTGCGCCCGCAACACTGTTGTTTGGGAGGCCAATCAAGGGACCATTAGAAGCTTTACTGAGAACATGGACTGATGATCATGCAGATGATACAGTAGTTACTGCATCTGTTTATGTTGCTGAGTTGAAGAAACGTCTACAACATGGTTGGAGACAAGCGAATGTGAATCTACGTCAAGCTCGACGAAGAATGGCTCGCAATTTCAACAAGAAAGCAAAAGATAGAGAGCTGACAGTGGGTGAAAAAGTGCTGCTACTACTTCCAACCAGTCAGAACAAGTTGCAAATTGGATGGAAAGGGACCATTTGAAGTGACAGAGAAAATATCTCGTACTCACTACAAAATTTCTGTCAAAGGCAAGTTGAAAGTGTTTCACATAAACCTTTTGAAGAAATGGAATGAAAGGTCCGCAACCTCCGAAACTGCACACCTGATGGCTATGGCTGTTGCTACTGAAGTAGAACAAGGAATTACCATGGGAACAGAATGTACACTGCAAGCCAAAGAGACATTTCAGGATGTGGATATCAACCCCAACCTATCTCAAGATCAACAGAAGCAAATTCGAGATCTTATGGCGATGTATGCAGAAATACTTACTGACAAACCAGGTCTTACTGATTTAGTGGAATTCGATATGAAGCTAACAGATGATACACCTGTGCGAGTCAAGACGTACCCAGTTCCTTATGCCAAGCAAAATACTTTGCAGGAAGAAATACAGCAGATGCTCTCATCAGGAATCATATCACCATCTGAATCTCCATATAGTGCAAGTGTGGTGTTGTTGAGAAAACCTAGTGGTGAACACAGAATGTGCATCGATTATCGACAGCTCAACGCGATTACTGAATTCCAGGCAGAACCTCTACCTGACCAGAATCAGCTGTTCACTCGTCTCAACTACAGCCCAATACTTCACCAGGATTGATCTCAGTAAGGGATATTACCAAATTCCTGTTAAACCGGAAGTCAGACCGTGGTTAGCTTTCAGTACTCCTGGAGGACACTACGAGTTCAATGTTCTTCCATTTGGATTAAGTAACGCTCCAAGTGTTTTTACACGCATGATGAGAAGATTACTTGACCCATTTCGTCATCCAGCCATCAGCCACTTCATGGATGATATTTTAGTTGCGACTGAAACATTTGAGGAGCATGTCCAGACATTGCATCTCTTGTTCAGGCGACTTAAGGAAACAGGTTTGACAGCAAGACCCAAGAAGTGTCAAATAGGATTCCAACAATTGGACTTCCTAGGCCATAAGGTATCTCAAGGCTTCATAACACCTCAAGAAGGAAATATGGAGAAACTTCAGAGAGCACCTCGCCCAAGGACCAAAAAGGATGTTTGATCATTCGTCTCCTTATGTGCATTCTATCAAAGATACATCAAAGACTTCAACACACTGGCTGCACCCTTAACGGATCTTACCAAGAAAGGGAATCCAGAGAAAGTCATATGGTCAGCTGATTGTGAGAAAGCTTTTACAGCTCTCAAACAAGCCTTTAACAGCCAAACCGATCCTACATCTACCAGACCTCGACCGCTCGTTCGTGCTCCGCACAGATGCGAGTAATATAGGAATAGGGGCCACCCTTACTCCAGAGGAAAGGAGATGATCACTCAGAGCTATTCCCTGTAGCCTATGCAAGCAGGAAACTGAATGCTTCTGAACGGAACTACTCGGTGATCGAGCGTGAATGCCATAGTCTGATCTGGTCTGCGGAAAAGTTTCAGGCATACCTGTATGGTAAACATTTTACAGTGCAATGTGATCACCAACCCTTGATGTTTCTGGCATCGTCACGGAATCTGAACGCAAGACTCATGCGATGGTCGCTGCTGTTGCAACCATACTCATTCCAAATCGAATACGTTCCTGGGAAAATGAACGTAGGCGCCGACTTCTTGAGTCGTTGTCCAGTTCCTGATGAACCATCAACTTCGGATGAAGTGGAAAACCAACAACAGGGATCACAAACGGAACCGTGTCAGCTGTGAACGACTGAGACGATAGTTCTCCACGCAGATCAATCTGGAGGGGGGCTCTGTCGCATATTGCACACTCCAGTCAGTTCACACCTGCACAGCATTACCTCAAAAACACACTTCTCAACAAAAGCGTTCGCACCAGAAAGCATTGGAATGCCAGGAATGTGGCGTCAGCTCTAATAATAGCCATGACACCCAGTGATAGACAGGTCAGATGATCAGATCCTGCCTTATTCATTGGACTGAGACGATAGTTCTCCACGCAGATCAATCTGGAGGGGGGCTCTGTCGCATATTGCGCACTCCGTCAGTTCACACCTGCACAGCATTACCTCAAAAACACACTTCTCAACAAAACCGTTCGCACCAGAAAGCATTGGAATGCCAGGAATGTGGCGTCAGCTCTAATAATAGCCATGACACCCAGTGATAGACAGGTCAGATGATCAGATCCTGCCTTATTCATTGGATAACCTAGAAGAATCGCGTCGCCGCGAAGGCTCTTGGGACAATAGACTCTAACATTTGGCACATGCAGATCGACCGTCAAGGAGGCCAGATGTGGTTTCATGAAGAGTCTTTTGATCTGTGTGTCCCTCTGCCTGATTCATGGGAAGACTTCTGACTACATTATGGGTGAGTCTTATGTACTTATGAGTCAGGTAAAGCTTTGTGTATGAGAGTGTGTGGGTGTGTAAGTTTCGGCACTAATGAATATATAATCTTCTATCAGAAGATAGCGCCAACTTTCACGCGGTCTCAGCAACGATTACTTTCCGCCATTACTGGTGTAGATATCTGACACCATCTATCTTTCGTTTCCAGAAGAGTTGCTGTACAAAAACTATGTCTTAAGCTGTGAAAAGAGGCACTTAAGCCCATACTGCTATTTCTAAGTCTAAATCCTACTAGCTTTCTGACTGCGTTCAGAGCAGGTTTAGTACAGGACAAGCTGTGCTCTGTGTGCTATTTGCCGCCTTAGTTTCAATCCACAGCGAAACTTAAACACACGCGGTAGTGAGAGGGAGGAATGAAAGTGCTCTACCTCTTATCTTATATGTCCGTGGTGTGAAGACAGATTTTGTGTGTAACTGTTTAGCATCAATGACTGGTCCAGCATTTATACTGCTGTGAATTATTCGAACACATGTATCTAACACTCTGACCGAACCACAGTCAAGCGAACAGCCCAACCCCAGCACTCAAGTGAACGAATGAAAGAAGATTGGTGTTAGAATGAGAGAATGAGTGCATTGTGTCATCTCATCTTTCTTTCATTCTGTATATATATGTTAATGAATGAGAGGCAGTGTAAATCCCCAAAAGGAATGTTTCACATAGACCTCCACATTCATACCAATTATATGTTAATCATTATGTTAACTTAGGAGTGAAAATATTTAATGTATGTTCTTTACATCATTACTTGGATTCAACATGTGGAATGTAATTTGATTAAATCATCACGCTGTTTGACAGAGTAAGTAAAGGAGAAACTTATAGTATGCTTCCATGCATAATCACTTCTAAACTGTCAGGGGAAATATCACCCCAGTGTCAGAAGAAGTAAGTAAGGGTAATGACAGAAGAGGTGAGAAGGAATAAACAGGAAAGTAACCAGGCAGACTAAAACAATTGAGGCAACACTGATTAGTAACATGAGTTATTAGGAATAAGATGAACAATCATCCTGTTCTGTTCCATTACTATTTAGGATCAGTTATGCTTGGTGCATTTAATCATTAACTCTCCATCATTCCTCTCCTAGCCTTGTCATTCACTGTGTCTGTGTCCTCTGTGAGAACATCAGCCAACAGATCATTATGTACAAGAGCAGAATAAGAGGGCTTGCCAACTACAATTGCTGATGTCTAATGCCAGTACAAAGAATTGACACTGTAGCTCTAACTTGTAGGTACTTCCTGAATCTGCTACCTTCTGTAACTCCTGTCTGTAGCCCTTATCATTCTTGTCAACTGGAGAATTATCATCCATTGACTAGATATAAATAGGTTCACCATGTTTATTCACCTCAGGTGAGGATGACGGTGTTTGCAGATTGTCATGATCCAGAGTTGCAGATCATTGCCCAATAATGTTCAATGGATCTGTAGACCAATATCAGATCTTTGACAAAGAGGTGCTAAAAGGGATCTGTGGTCAGGACTAAGATTAAACTAATCAATGAGTCCCCAGATCATTAGCGATATGTGCCAAAAGGGATCTGTGCTTCATGATCATTCTGATGATTGACTATGTTTGAGATTCAGGAACATTTCTAAGATCACTAGGATCATTTTTACCTTTGGTAAGGATGGCTCTCATGTCCTTTCAGGACCCATCCCCCACTGGTCCAAGTCTGACACCCAGCTCGTGCCTGTGGCTCCTAGTAGCTGTCAGCATGCGACAGCGGCCACCCCCCGGGCAACAGCTGTGAGAGGCTGGCTAAACCAGGCATGGGTATCCGATTTGGTGTCAAACCAAGAGGTAAACTAGGGTATGCCTACCCAGCATGTGAAGACAGGATTCGGCAGACTGCGCGGAAGAAATCATTCCTGATTCAACGGGCAAGACGGCGTTTACCTGCAAAGCGTTGTGGAACGTAATGAGCACGGCAAGGCACGTAGAGCGCCCTGGTCATCCACTGCACCTGTATTCGTCTCCAATCGTCTCGACTTGTCTTGCCACTGGACTCAGATGGACTCAGGCGAGAGAGTGAGGTCGACGAATTGCGCAACTCTTCCTCACTTTAATCCAAGTCATCGCGCAAGTCATTCTTCATCCAACGTCGTCCTGACTCCATCCCAGCAGAGATATACAAGGCAGGTGGGCCGGTCCTAACAGAGCAGCTTCACCGAGTCTTCACAAACATATGGATGAACGAGACCATGCCACAAGATTTTAAGGACGCGTCAATAGTCCACCTTTACAAACGTAAAGGAAACCGCCAATCCTGTGACAACCACCGAGGCATCTCCTTGCTTTCAATTGCAGGGAAGATACTCGCCAGAATTCTTCTCAATCGCCTCACAGCCCATCTCGATCAAGGTCTTCTTCCTGAGAGTCAATGTGGCTTCAGAAAAGAACGTGGAACTGTTGACATGATTTTCGCTGCAAGGCAGCTGCAAGAGAAATGTCAGGAACAGAACTGCGAAATGTTCTCCACTTTCATTGACCTCACCAAGGCTTTTGATACAGTCAGCAGAGAAGGACTGTGGAAGATTATGGCAAAATATGGCTGTCCACGAAAGTTTGTCCAAATAGTGCGGCTATTTCATGACGGCATGCAGGCAAGAGTACAGGAAAATGGTGAGCTGTCTGAACCCTTTCCTGTCACCAATGGAGTGAAGCAAGGATGTGTCCTGGCACCAACACTGTTCAGCCTCATGTTTTCAGCCATGTTGATGAATGCCTTCGAGAACGACGACATTGGAATAGACATCAACTACCGTATGGATGGAAAGTTATTCAATCTCAGAAGGCTGAAAGCTAAAACCAAAATTGACAGTGGCACCGTCAGAGAGCTCCTGTTTGCTGATGATTGCGCTCTATACGCCAACTCAGAGGCGGACATGCAACATAATGTTTCAGCTTTCTCACATGCCTGTGCCAACTTTGGGCTCAATATCAACTTGGAGAAGACTGTAGTTATGTACCAGCCAGCTCCAGGGAATAATCACACTGTGCCGAATATCAAAGTGAATGATCATAGACTAAGTGTTGTGGACAAATTTACCTATCTTGGCAGCACCGTGTCACAAGCTGCCACAATCGATGACGAAGTGAATGCAAGAATCTCCAAGGCCAGTGCAGCCTTTGGCAGACTGTACAAGAATGTATGGGACAGAACTGGAATAAGCCTGCAAACAAAGCTAAAAGTCTACAAAGCAGTTGTATTATCCACACTGCTATATGCTTGTGAAACCTGGACTGTTTATCAGCGACACGCTAGGAAATTAAACCACTTCCACACAGTCTGCCTAAGGAAGCTACTGAAGATTAAATGGCAAGACAAGATTCCAGACACTGAAGTCCTAGAAAGAGCATCCATACCCAGTATCCACACTCTACTGATGAAGAATCAGATTCGCTGGGCTGGTCACTTGACTCGCATGCCAGATCACAGGCTCCCTAAACGAATTTTTTACAGCGAACTGCGTTGTGGTAAACGCTCCCAAGGTGGCCAGAGGAAACGTTTTAAAGACACTCTGAAAATTTCACTGAATGCTTTTGGAATTCATCATGACACCTGGGAGGCTGCAGCCAGAGACCGAAATTCGTGGCGTGCATCATTGCGCAAAGGTGCAGTTATATGTGAGACAACCAGGACTGCAAGAGCTGTGAAGAAAAGGCAGGACAGAAAAACCACTGCAGGAAATCCTCCTCCAGAGACGTCAAGCATTCTTTGTCCACATTGTCAAAGAACATTTCGAGCCAAAATAGGCCTTATCAGCCATCTTAGAACCCACGGCTCCACACCTTCAACCCCACTGGATGAATTGAATGGTCATCATCATTCTTGATGGACAAACAACAGGATCATTTTATACCTCACAAAGACTTGCAGATTATCAAAATCATGGCAGAAGTCTTAATGACAATCAGATAAGGAAGGACTTTGTTATATTCAGTTATTCACTTAGATAACTCAAGAACCAGCAAAAACTTCCAGAGAGGAGAGTATTTTATGAACCTCTCCAGATCTTATTTGGTGTAGACTGTTTTGATTTAAAGTTAAAAATTAACTGAAAAATTCACAAGAAGAACATTTGTGTAGTGCAGAGACAATGGTAGGAAATTATTGGTGTAGTCCAGTGATGAAATGACTGAACAACCATGAGATCTTCTAGGAGTTCTATTCTCCATGGTGTAATTAGAACATCATCCTATAGACTGATGTGTATCATTCATATGTTCATAATGCTTCACTGGTTTACTTCCACAGCTTTTTTGGGTTAATAAACAAAATTAACTTTTCCTGCATTCTTATATCAAGTATATTGTGGCGTGACAAAACATTTTATTATTTATGTGTTTAGTTAATGAAACTACATCACATAATTGTAGAATCTGGAACTTCAGGTGGCTGGGTAAACACGAATAGACAACTAAGTTCTGTTCTATTGTAATCTCCCAGGTTCCAGGTTACTCAGGAAAGGGAACTTTAAATATTATAAATTTCCTGTGACCATTTCACCTAAAAGGGAAAATGATCATAGGTGGGGGACTCGGAGCTAAATAAGTTTCTCTTTTCGGGAAGGAAGATTTTGGAGGGAAGAAATTAACATTCCTGGGAAACCCCTAGATTTCCAGAGCTATTATGGGACACTTTGGCTTCCAAGGACCCATCCCCTCCAAATAAAATTAGTCCCATCCTCTTAGCGTTACTTCATTGTGGGGTAGGTTGAGGTGGGTACTGCTTCCAACTACCCAGTATGCCACAATAAGGGCTACCTGTTCCCGCAGTGGCCAGAGCCGTCCCATCTGGCCCCTACGTACTTGTGTGTCATTCGGATGACCACATCTGCTGGGGCCCTGGCAAGAGCAAGTCAGAATCGCTTGCTGAACACATTCTTTTTACATTTTCAATACACCCACACAAAAAAAAAAAAAAAAAAACAGAGTCTTCTCTGTTCTATCTTCACACGATAAGCAGTGCTCTAAAATAATTTAATCATGAAGCGCATTGACAAGAACGTAAATACAAATGTCTTCAATTGAAAACCTTAAAATTGTGATAACAATTTACCATAACCATGCCATTTTCTTGTAACCTATCAATATTGTTAAGAATATCAAGATTGTTTAGCACCTGACATCACGGTGGTGACGAACACGATGGCAGCCCCACTGTTGACATGCCCCAAAGAGGGGGAAGTGTTCTGTTATCCGGTGTTTGATCAGGTAAAGGGAGAAACCTGTAGAAATTCAGCGACGAATGAAGGTCAAGTATGGTGATGCAAGTCCAGCAAGTGTATGAGTAGAGTAGAAAGTTTCAAAACTTTCCGGTCCAGTGAAGAAGTACAGCAGGTAGTGGATAAGTGGTTACACACGCGACAAGATAATATATTTCTACAGGAACCCAATCACTTTATCGGTGCTAGAGGACTTGCATTGAACGCAGTGGTGACTACATCGAAAAATGATACATTTGTTCGGTACTTTCAAAGAATATATTCACACCAAAAAAAAAACAAAAAAACAATTAAGGTTAGGTTTTAGAATCCACATCTCCCCTGAGTGTCTATCTATACGCGCATGTGTATGTACGTGCGCGCGTGTGTGTTTGTGTGTGCCCGAAGAGCGGCATTGAATTATCTTTATATTGTGCATACTAAACATAGAAAATGGGTAAACATTTGTCTTCCACAACATCGATTATAATTGTGTACATGCGATGCCACATATTGTAAATTCTATGTACGCGGCGGGATTCACACGGTTCATTAACTGTTTTGCTCTAGAAAAACAAAACCCTACAGGCACAACCTTCGGAGGACGTGTATCGTTAGAGGTTAGAGGTGTCTGGTTACTCATGTCCTTGCCGATGGCAACAGCTAGTTATCCTGTGTCCTTGAATGATAACTTTTGATAGATTTGTTTATATTCTTCTTCTTCAACATTGCGAGCCATTGAGGTTATTTGCTGCAGATACAAGCCGTCTCCATTCGTCTCCACTTCTCTTGCCAGTCGCTGATTCCAAGTGCTTGTAGGTCTGACTGTATGTATATTATCTCTCGACCGTCTCCTTGGTTTACCTCTTAAATGTCTTTGTTGCTTCTTCTTTTCCACCATCCACATTGTGTATCCCTAATGGGCCCAAAGATGCGTCTTAAGACTTCGTTCTCAAAGGTTTGTAAAAGATTTAGTTGTACTCCAGGTTTCAGAGCCATACAGCACAACTGGTCTAATCAGTGTTTTGTATATTGTGATCTTGGTGTTACGAGATAGCGCATTTGATTTTAGCAGATGTTGTAGTGCATAGTGTATCTTATTTCCAGAGTTGATTCTGGCTTGTATTTCTTCCCTTATTATGTTGGAGCAGTTGAAGATTATACCCAGGTATTTGTATGTTTCCGTTCTTTTAATGGTCATATTATCTATTTGTATGTGGCCAGAGTTTTTAGCCGTTCCTTCTCTTGAAATTACCATGTATTCTGTCTTATCTTGGTTGATAACCATCCCCATTAAGTGAGTCAATATTTCCAATGTCTTTTGTTCATTTTTCCCTATAATATCTATATCATCTGCATAATCAAGCAGTCTGGATGTTCCTCCAATAGCACATTCCTCCTGTACCTTCCTTACAATTTCTCTGGAGCCAGATTGAAAAGGAGCGGCGATAGTGCTTCACCCTGTTTCAAGCCAGATGTTATTTGGAAAGGGTCCACCAACCAGTTATTCAATAATCTATCTATCCAGTCGTCAAATCAATCAGTTATACATAAAGTTAAGACTCCAACAAATCACCCGTGCAGGTAATTATCCCATCATTCATCCGACCAAACACGCAATCATCGTTCCATCAAATCAACCAATTATCCAACCAGCCATCAAATCAAACAATCATCAAACGACCATCAAACCAGCCATCAAATCAGTCAATCAGTCATCGATCCGAACAACTAGGCAATCATCCAACCAGCCATAATATCAACCAATCATCCAACCAATCAGTCAGTTATCCAACTAACCGACCAATTAACCAATCATCAAATCAACGAACCATCATCCAAGTGTTCCAAACAACTAACCATCTAAACAACCAATCAAGCAACCAACCAACCAAGCAACCAACCAACCAATCAACCAACCAACCAGACAACCAACCAACCAACCAACCAACCAACCAACCAACCAACTAACCAACCAATCAACCAACCAACCAAATAACCAACCAACTAACCAAGAAACTATCCAACTAAATAATTCTTAACTAGCCAGCCAGCCAACCAACCATTCAACCAACAAATGAACTAACCGTCCGGCTAACCAACCACGCCACCAGCCGTCAATCAACCATAACTATTCTTCCAACCATTCAACCAAAGTAACAGTCAGCAAGCCATCCATTCAGCAGCACAATCAACAAACCATGCAGCCAATCAACCAATTTACAAACTCAAAATCCAATTAACCAACATAAAAACAATATTAATGTAGCTCCTGAAAGAACTTGGTGTCTTAATTTGGTTTGGCTAAGGATCACTTTCATAGAATTCGGACGTTAACAGAACTGCTACAGTCTCGTGTAGAACTCCTAAGATCTACGACTCCGAGGATCAAATTCATTTAAACACACATGCCGTACATACAATATTGATAAAATTAGTGGAATTGCAGTAAAGCTGTGGAAATGTAAACAATATAAAATAACGAAGACACAAACAATAGATTGCACGATTTATTGCCTGATATATTTCGCTGCATCTCGCCAGGTACATACTGCAGAATTCACACAACATGGCGAAGTAGTCAAGCCGTTTGGCTCGGTCTCCGAAGATTGTGGGTTTCGATTCCGGGCCGCGTCCCTTTGGTTCACGAGGCCAAATTTTTCGGAGACTCCAGTGGGTCGTCGGTAGAGCTACAGAGTTCGTGCTTTGTGAGACGCTTTCCACGCTGCGGAAAGAGACCGAGCCATATGGGATAAAGCCCGGTGCAATGAAGTCGACCCTGTAGACTTTTAAGCGACTTTTCACACAACATAAAGTAAAATAACTAGATAAATTCTTCAAGCTGAAATATACACATATTAGCACAGTAATGTCAATTGTCTACCACGGTAATTTTAAACACACTAACATGTATTTCTGTGTGCACAAAATTGACTTATGTAAATTAATCATTATGGCTTCTGCAAACTTTAACAAGCGAGTATTTTGTGTGTTGTACAACACGCGAAAGGCACTGTTTCTACCAATCACATAGTCGCTTTCCAACACATGCCTAGCAATTGATGAAGCGGAAGGTTTCCAGTGTGTCGACCTCCTTAGGCTCCCGTCGCCTGTATGTAGTATCTTGTCAATCCATTCAGGTATGTGTTCAGCAACTCTGTTGTTCATCTGTCACACTGTTCTGCCAATGTAGGTATAGACTGCCACCTACATGTGAATTGGTAAATGCAATTGGATTTGGCGTACAGAGGGATACGTTCTTTTACTGCTGGGTGTGAATTGGTGTTGTTCTGTACCTAATAACTGGAGTTGCAGCATAGAATGTTCGGGCAACTGCTGTAATGAACCGGTCCTGTAGACGCTGCATTACGTCATCTCCTCGAAATGTTAGCTGGATGAATACCTTGAGTTTAAGGACTGTAATTTCGTCTGGTTTTGGTTTGGGCTGTTGGCAGTGGCGCTTTATAAATCCTGTGGAGTACCCATTCAGGTTTCAGACATACTTCAGAGTTTCAGATTCCTCTGTCAGTGTATCCTGGGTGCATATCTTCCTAGAACGGTCAAGCAGGGTCCGTACTAAGCCCCGTGTGTACTGGACAGGTGGGAAGCTCTGAAAATTTAAGTATTGGCCAGTCTATGTTTCTTTGCGGTACACCGATCTTTGAATTATGCCGTCTGCTCTACGTCTCATTAAAATATCCAGGAACGGCAACGTTTCGTTGTGTTCGTGTTTCATAGAGATATGTTTTTAAGCGTCATGCTCATTATGTCCTAGAACTATGTTGCTTGTAGCTCGTCTGTGGTGATAATTAATATATCGTGTTGTTAATGTCTGAGGATCTCTTGTCTTCTAAATGTGCCATGAAGATGTCAGCTAGAATAGGACCAAGAGGACGCCCCATGGCCACTCCATAATTTTGGGGGTATGACGTTTTTAGAAAATTGAATTGCATGTTAGCCTTACATAGTAATAATAGCCTCTCCAGAATAGATGTTGGTATGCCTAGTTTTAGTTGTTTGTCTTTAATGTGTTCACATATTATTTTCACTGTCTCATCTAATGGAACGTTTGGTGAATAAGGGGGCTATATCCATGGATGCCATGTGTTTATTATTTATGTCCATAGTATCCAATAATTCCACCAGTTCGAATGTATATCTGAGAATTTTTGGATTGAAGGACTATCGTACTGGCTTTAAAATTTCAGCTAGCCATCTAGCCATTCGGTGTTGAGCAAGTTAACCAAGGACAGACAGGATCGGTGATTGATAGAGACAGTGCCTTTCCCGTGTTGTTTAACCCACAAAATACTAAATAGTCGCTTGTAAAAGTTTGCAGAAGCCATAATGATTAATCTACATAGGCCAGTTTTGTTCAAACAGAAAAATATGTTTTTTTTTTCGCGTTTCCATCCTGTTTCAGGATATTGCGGTCAACACCAGCATCTTTCAGCTGTATGTTGATTCCTAGGCTAGATTACGCTCATGCGTAATATGCATTGTTTATGCTTACAAAATCAATTTGACAATGTTTTTTCCCCTATGTAAATGTAACATGCAAATTTGATGAATGAAAGATGAGTGATCGAAAGGGCCGAATGTAAGACGGGCCTGCGTGCCCAATCTTTTACCCTTTTAAAACAAAGTTCGTTCGTTCGTTCATCAGCACGCCACGACTTTCTGAGCGACCGGCTCCATACTCTCATAAGTCACTGGCGCGACTCGAACCACTTCTAATTCTCGTGCGCTCACGTCAACCACGAGAGTATTCGGGATTAACGGAGAAAGCTGCTACCTCCTCGGCCAGGGAGCCGGCTAGAAAGACATGTTAGTGAGTTTTAAATTGCCGTGGATACAACTACATTACTATGCGAACATGTGTATATTTCAGCTTGAAGGATTTATCTAGTTATTTTACTTTATGTTGTGCGAATTCTGCAGTATGTACCTGACGAGATGCAGCGAAATATGCCAGGCAATAGATATTGTAATCTATTGTTTGTGAGTTCGTTATTCAAATGTAAAATAACTCAAAGCAATGCAGATTTACAGAACATAATTATGGAAAATACGATACGTGGCGGCGACTAGCATTCATCAGCAAACAAATACATACACAAAGCAACGACATATAATCACAAAGATTACCATCCAGTGACTACATTAAGGTGTAAGAAACGGGATGAGAAGGATAGAGGGATGAAAAAATTACAACAATGAAGAAAAAATGAAAATCTAAAAGAAATGTGCTACTTATCTCAGAATCCCAGGCTATATACTGATAGCACAGAGTATCACATCCTGCGATTCTGAGATAAGTAACAAATTTCCAACTGCCGAGAGATTTATAACATCCACACAGGTCCTTCCAGCTTTTCGCGCATGCCCGAAAAAAGCGAGACGAGTTGAGTTAATTTGAGTAAAGAACCGAGATCATAGCATTCGGGGAATTCCCATACGTGCTCGTCTTCATCTTCAACAACCAGCGAAGAGTCCCAGCAGTAATGGTACCAGTTGCAGTCTGATTATGTGTCCGTCTGGCTTTTTCTATGAGTACTGTTGTCGGCCACATCTTCTGGTCACTTCCTGTCACGTCATTCTCTCTAGAATTTGATGATTTATCTATTAATCCACGCTATATAAATGTTCTGCCAAAGTAACTAACAACGATTGACTGAAAGTGGCTAATGAAACTAGGACATTACATACAATAAGAAAGAGACAAACAGCTGTCTTTGGTCATGTGATGAGAAGAGAGACATTGGAGAACATCGTGACAACTGGAAAGATCGGGGGGAAGAGAGGCAGAGGCAGTTTAAGAGAAATGATGCTGGATGGATTGAGACTGTGGCATTGAGGAATATCATCAGCAGAGTTGATCGAGAAAACCACAGACTGAGATCTATGGATATGATGGTGATGATGATGATGATGATGATTGTCGCAGAATAAACTTGTTAGTTCGATCAATGACAGACTAGACCCGACCTTAGTCTGCAAAAAGAGCAACCCTTTGATGTTGTAGGGAATGAGATCAAAGTGAGTCACGTCGCGATGTCTACACACGGTCGACATTTTGTTGGCAGGTTGTTGTTCGAGAGACGTGCACTGGCGTCATCTGTCTGCAAGGCGGGAGACGGCCGTTGAAAGTGATGGACAGAATGTCTGCCAGAGGTCGGAAGGATTCTGTGATATGGGGGAAAGGTCTCTGGCTCACAGACAGCCAAGATCTTTGTTGTATGAGACAAAGAATTTCCCAGATGAAAGTGAACTTGACAGCGAATTGACTCCGGTTAGTCTAGAAACAGGAGGACAAAGCCAGATTCTGGACTGATTGGCGTCTGGAATTTTTGGTGACGTCACTCAAGCACCCATATAAAACCCAGTGCGATAAAAAAGTGGGGGGAGTCGAAAAAACACCCTGAAGTGTTAGGATCGGTGCATTATTCCGAGTTGTGTTACATGAGAGAGACTATAATGTCTAAGTGGTGATAGTTATCCGCGGACATAGATCCAGTCTGATTGCATAGTTTCTCGAGTAGCAATCGAAATAGGCATATGGTAGGCTATTAATAATATCTAATTTAAGAGTATGATTAGGAATAGAGTACAGTGCTGTGCGGTGATCTAATGTATTATAGGTGCAGTGATATAATGTATTATGATTAGTGATAGAATGTTCTATTAGTGCGGTGCTAGAAAGTATCATAGGAGCGTCGGCACTGGTATCCTATTGTGTGGCTTCAACTAGCTTGTGTGATATATCATTTTACTCAGGGAGTTGAGGACAATGTAGTGGAATAATAATTAGAGAGATTAAAGATGGTTGAGAGGGGGAAGAGGTATGTGAAATGGTAGGATCTTCCAGTAGGGCATCTGCTGGGTTTCTACCCGTTACTTTATTCTTTCCTGGTGTTGCCATGTCTCAGATCATATGATTGAGTTAGTTGGCCGTATGACAGAGATCGGATCTCTGTTATAGATCTGAGTGCTGTTATTGGCCTACCTAATTCCGCCAGGACTGAGTTGCCCTCACCATAGTATTCTCTATTCTACAGGTTCCATTTACAGGTCCACGTATGTGTGCTCCGATTTTCAACAGTGAAGCTAACACAATTTTAGAAGATGATGGATCAGAATTTGAAGACCGAAGTTGCCGAGAGGCCGCTACTTTGGGCTTATACCCAAGTTGGTTTGCGGGAACCTGGCTTCTGCTGAGCAGGACATGCTGATGAGATTATGATTAGCAAGTGATAGTTGTATCATTGAACAGTCAGATCATTGTAGAGATACACTATTGATACCAGGAACATTCACACCAAAGTTATACTGATACAGAGAACATTTAGACTGTGGTGTTAATATGGGGAATCTTTACAACAAGTGACACTAGATCCATTGAGATTTCCCCAATAACAGTGACAATAGGGTTATAATTTTCTTATTAACAATGAGTTAAATAACCGAGGAAATTCATAGTGTGAATCAGATTGAAGACTCTCATTGGACAGTATTTGTCATGGGTGTCCAAGCATCCTAGTGGTTCCAGAGACAACGGAGGAAGTCTTCACGTGACCGGAGAAGTATCACCTGGGTGAGGTTGCTTGTCTGGAATATGGTGCTGGTGTGTTTTCAGCACAGTGATGAGAATGACTATACTCCTGAACACTGATCTGAGTCTATAGACACTTTAGAGTACACGTCACACATTCTACACCTTATACACACACACACACCCACTTCTCCTACATATACTCTTTGCTTTAATAAATTTATTGTTTTTATTTGTTGAAGCTCGAGTTGTCAAGTATGTTATGTTGGGGAAGAATGAGAGGGGGCATGATCCAGGGGTGAGTAAGAGTGAGAGGAAGGTGTCTTCAGATTGAAGGAGTGTGTGGACGGAGTCTGCTGGATATCTCCAGGATAGAGATATTGGATTAAAAAATAATGTGGGTGTTGATTCCCTTCACTCCAGGGATGAAACTAAAGTGGTAAAGAAGAACAAGTAACTACTACGACATTCATTCTTTACACACACGACAATGATGATGATGATGATGATGATGATGATGATGATGATGATGATGATACAAATGGTCACAAAGAGCCTTGACCACATTTGCCTTAAAATGCACCAATACACCACGCAGCAATGCAGACCCTTCCGATCTGTTCGCGTGCTCATTTGCCATCACACCAACATGTCCTGGGGTAAAAGATCCAACATATGCTTTCTATCGTTGATGTTTAAATGCAAGCATGCCACACTGCATGAAGCATGCCTCTTTTCATCGTTCTCCAAGAAATAGATTAAAATTGGGTGGATCTGCGGTAAAGCTGTGAAAATGTAGACAATATAAAATGACACAAAGTAGTGCAACTTTACATAACAGATTTACGACACATACAGGACGTTGCGGCGATTAGTCTTCATCAGCAAAGAAACACATTCACAAACACAACATATAGTCAAGGAGATCTCCTGTGACTACATCAAAAAGTGACGACAGGACGAGAAGAACAACAGAATGAAAAAATGAAAGCAATGAAGAGAAAATGAGAATTGGAAAAAATGTTCATACTTACCTCACAATTCCTATCTGTGTGTAGCTCAGAATAACGCCTTCTTTTTATACCCAACCGAGGGAGTGAGTTGGAGGATGATGAACGGGGTGATAGGTGTTACGGTTCAGTGAGCACATTGAAAGAAGGGGGGGGGGGGCGGAAGCAGGAGGGTAGGACGGCAACCTGTGATAGTGGTCTGATAATGGTATGTGAGCAATCTCAGTGGATGTACTAACGAAGCATAAGTGGGCGCAAGCATGATGGTGGTACAATCAAAACCACATTATGCACTCATATATATTATTTTGAGGCGAGTCCTAAAGTCTGGGTGGCTGATATGCGTGAGCGCACATACATACATATACACCGCTCAACAGACATTCAAACATTAGTGTACATGGTATGTGCAAGTTATATATATATATATATATATATATATATATATATATATATATATATATATATATATATATATATATATATATATATATATATATACATACATATACATATATAAGAGAGAGAGAGAGAGAGAGAGAGAGGAGAGAGAAGAGAGAGAGAGAGAGAGAGAGGAGTGAGGGAAGGAGAGAGAGAGGTGGGTATCGTTCCTGTGACGTGCCTCATGATGCAATAGGTCGGTCTACAAATACGAGCCTTCACTCATACTGTTCCCTATGAAATAGAGTCAGTAAGGTTGATTGTTATACCACGTATTATAAGATCATAAGATCCGACCATCGGTAATACACATGATGTGTGTAGGCACAGAGAAGCAAGATTATTATTATTATTATGAGAGAGAGAGAGAGAGAGAGAGAGAGAGAGAGAGAGAGAGAGAGAGAGAGAGAGAGAGAGAGAGAGAGAGAGAGAGATATCCTGCGGTGTGCCACATGATGTATGCGGAGTAGGTCGGTCTTCAAATACGAGGCTTCATTCATACTGTTCCCTATGAAATAGAGTCAGTAAAGTTAATTGTTATGCCACGTATTTTAGGATCAAATCACCCAGTGCTTGTGTTATTGTGGTTATATAAGACCCGACCACCAGAAATATACATGTCATAGGAAGGCATAGAGAAGCAAGAATGTTGAGAGAGCGAGAGAGAAAGACAGAGAGAGAGAGGCAGAGAGAGAGAGACAGACAGAGAGAGACAGAGAGAGCAGAGAGAGATGGGGTTAGTGTAAGATTATTTTGAGAGGGAGAGAGAGAGAGAGGAAGAGAGACATATATCTGTACATGTACAAACACATACAAATATGTACTTGTATATATGCGCATGCAGCACAACCGCATATACAGTAAAATTGCTATCTAGTTGGGGGATTATGATGTCCGAGGGGAGTAATGATATCATTACGGGTGCACACTATATTGCGTACGAAAAGAGTGCCAAGAGTGGTAAAACGGGATGCCCCAGGTAACTACTGGTTCGGTCACTCGAGGGAGACAGGGTAGAAGATAATTTAGTAGAGAAAGGGACTAGTTAGAGACAAGGAGAGGGTGACACCTAGGAGGGTGTGGAAGCAAGAGAGTGGGGAGGGGAGGGGAGGGGAATTGACTACGATTAGGTGAAACTATGTTGGGTGTTGAGGCCGTGTGGTGTTAGGCACCCCATAGAGAATATGAGCCGGTTTTCTATATTTTTGCGATGTTGAGCGCCGGTGGAGCAAGACTGGATGGCAGTGACCTGGACATCGGAAGCACCTTGATGGTTGGCGCTGTTGAAATGGGTGGAGATAGGCTTGGGGGCGTTAGTGTGGATGTCCAGCAGATGTTGGCGGAATCTGTCAGCCAGCTTGAGGCTAGTCTGCCCAATATACTTCATATCGCACTGTTCGAAGAAAAATAAAACGACCACGACGCAACGAAGAAGAAGAGAAGAAGAAGAAGAAGAAGAAGAAGAAGAAGAAGAAGAAGAAGAAGAAGAAGAAGAAGAAGAAAAGAAGAAGAAGAAGAAAAAGAAGAAGAAGAAGAAGAGGCCTTTATTTTCTGGGATATTTTCTAGTAGATATTTTTCTGCTGGGTCTATCAGAGAGCCAGTTAGGCTTCAAATATTCGCTTCAGTGTGCATTCTAACACGTGATTCACCCAAACGTGAAGCATCTCATATGTAATGTTCCAGTGTTCAGAGTTTATGTGCCTCAGTATGTTCTATGTGACCTGTTATACTGTATGGGTGTGATTGCTGGACAATGTGTAATGCAATTGTGAAGAAACGTAAGGCCCTGAAGGTGTGGATGTTCTGTTTGAGGAGAATATTTAGAATATCACGAACCCAGAAGAAAATAAACGCTGGGTTATTGACTGCTTATTGACACGATTATGCACCAAAGCTATATGTTAATGCCATTGGAACGTAATGAGCATATCAACAGAACCAAAATGTATCCCATTATTGGGAAGTAATACAAGAGAAGCAGAGCAAGATAGTCAAAGACATATGTGGACAATCTTAACAGATATATAACACATAAGAAAATTGACGTCAACTTCACGAAATTGTGTGATGATAAGGAGATTTGGAGAATCATGATCGCCAATGTTCGCTTTAGACCAGGTGGCTGAAGAAGCTCTTTAAGTGTTCTCAACAGTTGGCGAACAGCGCTTTGATTAATCTCAGTTGTTCTTCTGTTTCTCCGTTGCTTTTATCAAGTATATACTTCAATATGCAATTCTTTCCCATCGTATAATACACATTTAATTTCCTTTGATTTATCTCACGTATCTGTGACTCTGCAAAATAATGTGTTATTCCAGAGGGTGAAAGACTCATAAACTTCTACACTGACTAATAATTTACATTGAAAAAACCCATGTGAGCCCAACGCACGTAACATTTACGACAGTGTTTGCGTATTTTTATGACCAAGCACTAAAAGCGAGCTCCAATGTTGAGCTTTGATATGTACCAACCGTCATGACGACTGCGAAGTAATTCTGTGAATAAGTGAAATCAGTTCAAAGCCTCTCGCCATGTTCAACACTTTATGAATGCACTCACGGGCATTCGTTAATTACATCCATTAAACTGCTCACTATTGTCGATGCGGTGCTTAAAACTGAAGCTGATATCCCATGCGCACAGTGATCTTCATGGTAGACTTAGTAATGAATGAATCTGTCCAACTTATGCTAGAGTGTAACGATAAATTAGTAGATAAAACATTGATAGGTGGGAAAGTAACGAATTCTGTACACTCCATAGGTTGATTGCTTACTCCTTATACGACCAACGGGCTATAATGTTGTTCTTGAATGCTTCAGTTTCAGGCAATTACTACGTTTTCTCACTCTTTGCTAGACGCTACTTTAAATCTTTCAGCCTGAGATGTTTGCAGCTTTAAGTTCCACTGACCAAAAATTAGAAAGCAGAACGGTTAGATAAGGCAGACATAGATAATGTTATTATCATTATTGTTTGTATAGGAAGGCATACGAAGAACGTCGTTGGAAAGAGGTAAAAACACGAATATATCTTCTTCTTCTTCTTCTTCTTCTTCTTCTTCTTCTTCTTCTTCTTCTTCTTCTGCGTTCATCCGGATTTTGTTCCCCGGATGTGACTGCGTTGTGCCTGTTTACAGCAGAGCTGCGTTCTTGTGCCGTTAGGCCGACACATCCGACTTCTGCGGGCATTTGTTGACCGGGTTAACCTTCCCTGGGGTGTCTTAGGACGTTTGAATCTCACTCTTGTGGTGTTATCCCCCATCCTAGCTGGCCCATATAGAACAGCCAAAGACATCCTGGTCAACCCTCAAGGGAAGGCAGGGGCAGACCATGGGCATTCCCCGCCACCAAAGGAGGCTTCCATACTTGCAGAGCCATCACACAGCGCTCTGGTACTGGGCTCACCCAAGGAATCGTCACGTCCTGCACATGGCTGCTTAGCCTCACTCCCGTATATTGGGCCTTCCGTTCACCATAGGCTGTTCCTCCGGAAACCAGAAGAATGCAGTCTGCAGATGACATCCACACAGTGAGCTTTCGATTCAGACTTTCCACATAATGGATTTGCTATCCAAGCAATATTCCATTTCGTGCCACTAGGACACTTTTTCCACCTTTTATGAAGCCCACACAGTGAGCTTTCGATTCGGACTTTTCACGTAATGGATTTGCTATCCAAGCAATATTCCATTTCATGCCTCTGGGACGCTTTTGTAACCGACATACCTGTGGTATGAAGTGTGGCAGTCTAAATACATCTTCATGCACCTTTAGATGTCAACCTGAATGTAGTTAAAGTAAGCTGTAGTCAACTTGAGCTTGTTGATATCTCCATAGAGCTTGTCCTCAAATGAAGCAGGCGTGGGCCAAAATATCTTTCTCTGTTCTGCATATATTGGGCACTCCTGCAGCAAATGTTTAGCTGTCATTTTACCAGTTCCACAATTACATTCATCGGTATCTCCTATCTTTAGTTTATTGAACAAGTGGTGTTTCAGCCTGTTATGTCCTGTGCGGAGTCTGAAGATTGCTACATGTTCTCTTCGGTCGAGTTTGTAATATGCATCATCCTTCTGGTGGCCTGGATGCTCTGATTCCCATTTGGTTCTATAAGTGCTTTTTATAAACCTTTTTGCCTCATTATAGGTTATGTCTATGTCAGGCTGTGGTAATCGTCCACTCTCTTTTGCTAGTCTGTCAGCCTCTTCATTTCCAGGTGTACTGCAATGTGATGGGATCCACTGTATTACAACTTTTTTGGATTTCTGGCATAGACCATGGAGTGCTGCTCTTAGGTCAGCTAGTTCTGTGCTGTTTTTGCACTTCAGTATTGAGACAGCTGACTTTGCATCTGTGAAGATAGCTATTTGCTTCTCTTTATTTTTCTCCATCAAGAGCATTTCTGCTGCAGTTTTAAGAGCCTCTACCTCCGCTTTGAAGTTACTTAAAAATTTTCCAGTTGCCACTGGAAAATTTTTTATCACTCCATTTTTTAAATTAAGGAGAAATCCTCCTCCTCCATTTTTAATTGAATCTTTGGCTGATCCATCTGTATATGCATGGGTCCAATTGCTGCTTGGGTAATGTTCTTTTATGTAGTTGAGGTATTTTTTCTTCTTCGGTTTCATTTCTGAGTGTTCTTTTTCTCAATACCAGGAATGTTTTCTATCATCTCAGGCAGTACACGAATATATGAATGAGAGGCTCCAGTAATGAAAAAAAAAACAAAAAAAAACACACACACACACACAGACACAGACACAGACTAATGATTCAACCGACGACTTTATCAATGCAACAAAAATCATGAAACATATAAAACCGTGTCAAACAAATTAAAAATTTTGCCGATGTTAGTTGAAAAACTGGCCAAGACACGAGAAACAAATGGATAGAACTATCAGAAAGAAAATCTGTCAATTCTGTTTGTTTTGTTGTCATCCACCGACCGGCATTACGACTTAGAAAGCTGCAGGGGTTGTTTTACGACTTGTTTTCTTGTCATCCACCGACCTGCATTACGACTTAGAAAGCTGCAGGGGTTGTTTTTCCGCATGTAAACAGATGATCGGTAGTTTTGTAGTTTCACCTGTGATAGATGTCCAAAGCTAGCAGAAATGTGTGGTGTGATCTATAAAATATATAATGTCATAAATTAATTAATGTACATACACTAAAAACTGAAATCATGCCAGGTCATATGGCGTTATACTAACAATGGTGGCTCAAGATTTAATGTTTTGTAGTAATTGATTCCTGAGAGGAATAAATACTCTTAAATAATAATTCTAGACTGCAATTGCGCATCAATGTGTATGTGAACATTAGTTGTCCTTGAAGTTGTAGTTGTTCCTGATTTGTTTGTTTAGTCTATGAAAGTGTAGTTTGAGCACTCAATGTTGACATCGCAGTCTAACAGTTTAATTCATTAATTGGGTTGGGGAATGCCCATTCTCAAGGTCGGTATTAGAGCCTGGAACGCTTTCTTGCTTTGTTACTTTCCCTGTTTTTATTATTTCAGAGGACAGTACGAGGTTTCTCCTCTCTATTTTTGTTTCTTCTATACGTTTTATATCTCTTCTTCTCCTCATCATCCATACGCAACTGCGAGCGCTAACAAGACACGTCGCCTGAACAAGTCAAGACGCCTGATACGGGGGAAAATGGCACTTAACAAGAACACCAAGAAACACGCGGTATCCAAGATGTGCAGCGTGGTGGCCGAGAGGAAGACAAGCGAAGTTAACTTACCGGCGAGCTGCAGTAAACAACAAGAACCTCAAGGATCCTTTAACGAAGAAACCACGAGTTAGGAAGACGACAACCCACTACAGACAAGAGAAAAGCCTACTGAGACGCAGAGAGAGGGGAAAGTTACCAGAGTCGGAAAAACTGACTCACCGACAACCAAGTGGGTTGTCAAACGAATCCAAGTGGAGCTGGCAGACCAAGAAATCCTGAAGCAGCTACAAGATGAGAATCTCCACATCCGATTCTTGAAGGCGTTTGAGGCTACTCACCTACTCCAAGATTCCTACACACCTTGGCGGTGGGTGACGACAGAGAGTAGCGAGATGCCGATAACAGTATCAATCAACAAGAGAATGCAGCAGCCAGAGAGATTCATCCCTAGATTCAACCAATGTTCCAGATGCCAGAGGGCCGGCCACAGCAGAGCAATATGTCGCAGTAAGACGGAAATGCTGCTGTACTGCGCCGATCATCACGCCTTCAAGGAGTGTCCGTGGCCAAGCTGGACCGGACTTCCGAGCTCCGAACAATAAACGAAATGCGCCAACTGCCTGGACAAGCAGGAGCAAGATATTTGGGCCTGTCCGTACTTGCAACGACACAGAGACGCCTTAAAGATCGCAACTACCACGAAGACACCAGCCAAGAAAGCAATGCGGAGGGGCGAGACAGCCACGGGTGTAGCACAAGCTGAAAGAGATCAATTGCAAAAACAGATAGACGAGTTGAAGAAACAAGTCAAGGCACTGCTGACGCCGACTCCGACCAGCGACATCGAAAAACTACTGGCGGAAATTAAGGAGATCCAGCAAAACATCAAGCAAGAAATGGAACATATGGCACTGATTAAGAAGGAAATCGGAGAAATCCTATAAACCATTAAATCAGAGCGAGAATTACAGAACGCAGAAATGGAAATATTCCGAAACAAAACGAAGCCGTACAAGAAATTACAGAGAAACCGCAAGATGAAAACCAAGAGATTGAGCCTGAATCACAAGCGAAAGCCAGAAGCCCAACCACGACGCCCGAAACAGCCAATGGGAAGCCAACATCCCGCCAGACATCCGAAGAAAACTGAGATGAACACCCTGACGACGGCAGAGAGGTCGCCATGTTACCACCATTATTTACCGATGAAGAACTCGCGGAGATAAAGATGAAATACGAACTCAGGTGCAAGGAATACAGAAGGCGCATGGAAGATAAAGCAAAGAAGCACAAGAAATAAAAGGGGAAAGTCAATGCCCTTCCGTATCACTGAAGAATCAGCTTTATACTCGAATGACGAACACCCATGGCAATATATATATATATATATATATATATATATATATATATATATATATATATATATATATATATATATATATATATATATATATATATATATATATATATATATATATGACGGAGAGATCGTCCCATTTCTGACCGCAGAGGAAAACATTGAATGACAGCAGAAACTCAAACTAGAAAGTGAAAACAAGAGCAAGGAGGAAAATGGAAACGTAGAAAAGCTCCTACAGAAAATACACAAAAAGGAGGCAAAAACATCAAATAAAACGTTCTCATAAGGACTGCACCCAGCCAAGCCAGACGAGCCAGGAGTCTGCACCAACAAATAAAACCACAGAGGAGACAAGCAAAAAGGATAGCCGCCGACCAACCCCCAGCTGACGTCACAGACACAAACCAACATAACCAGTCCGAGATAGGACTCACAGGACAAGCATTAGGGTGAATAAACCCACAAAAACCACGGACCTCAACAATAACCATAGCTGAATAACGCAGATTGAACGAGGGCAAATTTGGAATTTTTGTTTTGAAAATTGGAATTGGAATTGGAATTCTTACCCTTGGCCCGAACACAGTCAGCGTTGCGCTCTCCACCTCACATTATCATGTTTCCCTCGGCTTCATATATTAAAAACGAACAAATGAAGGAATACTTCCCTGGACCGTGTACAATCTAGGAAACTGGGAACTCACAACGGAAATGTCGAACAAGAAGAAAGGATACAGGAATCACAAAGGAAACAAAAATACGAAACGAAAAGTAAATGTACGTGTGTCAATAGATTCATAGATAAACAAAATACACACTGGCAGACACACTCATGAACAAGGACATATAAGAACATATATACACCCATACAAACAAATGTGTCCACTCAGACATATAATGACCCCGACTCCTGTATCTTCAGTCTTAGGTTGCCAATAACGCCGAGTGTCCGCCTTTATCCGGATTTCAAGTTACTCTACCTTCAATTATTATTCTGGATTTTTAATATACCTGTGTGTATTTCTTATAATCCTCATCATGTGACATGCCGATAAGCGTGCGCGGTCATGCTTCGCAATCTCACTCGATTACCTGAGTTGTTGATCGGCACTGTGTTTTTGTCTGGATTATGCTATGTGCCAAGACATCCAAACATGCTCTTCCCCGCCTTCTCCTTGTTCTTTTGCCCTCAATGTTGCAAGCGTATTTTCTACATTGTCAATAAAACTAAAAATCTGCTTGGTACATCTGACTACAACTAAAGGTAGATCTTCTTCGATGATTCAGTTCGAATATTAATATGCCAATGTTTTTGGAAATGTCGCTACATCCTTTATCTAGCTTTGTGACTGCCCCTATACATTTATTCTTGGGAAATAAATATACTGTTTGCTCTTGCCTTCCACATTCAAATATACCGATTGACATGCTTTAAATATCCTATTGCGTTTAGAGACGTCTCTAAGAAGAAATAAATACCACAATGTAATATACGGATGAATGGGAATATTTTTAAACAAGTAAATCGGTACAACTATCCCGGAACAGTATTTTCTTACTTGTTTATTTTAATGTTGTCACATAAGTAGCAACTTGTCACACTGTCCCCACGAATCCCAACTTTTGAGGATATGTGACATGTGCAGCCCGAACATGGGAAATAAATTTTATGTCATTATCCAACAAAGCTGTAAACAATATAAATGACACAAAGTAGTGCAGCTTTACATAACAGATTTACGACACATACAGGACGTTGCGGCGATTAGCCTTCATTAGCAAACAAACACATTCACAAACACACACATAGTCAAGAGATCTCCTGTGACTACATCAAAAGGTTTTTGACTGTTGATTTCAAACTCTTCTGAAGTTGCACCATCAAACTTGATTATACCCTTCATGCCTGTGTGGAACGATTCCACAATGGACAGAAGAGTTGGTGGGCAGCCAATCTTCTTTAGTGCCTTGAACAGACCCTCACGACTGACCAAATCAAATGCCTTTGTGAGGTCGATGAAGGCAATAAACAGTGGTTGATTTGTTCCCGGCATTTTTCTTGCATTTGTCGCAATGAGAATATCATATCAATGGTAGACCGGTTCTGTCGAAGCCGCACTGTGATTCGGGGTAGACTTGATCTCCCAGGACTTGAAGTCTGCGCAGAACAATTCTGGCAAATACTTTCCCAACAAAACACAGAAGTGAGATAGTTGTTACAGTCGCTCCGATCGCCCTTGTTCTTGTACAGTGTTATGATGCTTGAATCTGTGAAATCCTGTGGGACTTGTCCTTCTCGCCAGCATAGCTCTATTAGCTGGTGGATCTGTAGAGTGAGTGTGTCTTGCCCACTCCTGATTACCTCTATTGGAATCCCATCCTTACCTGGAGCCTTGCCAGATGCAAGTTCATTTATAGCACACTTAACTTCTGTTATGGTGGGAAGTGTGTCCAGGTGGTCAAGAGTTGGCAGGGCCTCTATGGCGTTGAGGGCATCATCCGCTAGCTTGGTCTCACTTGAGTAAAGCTCTAAATAGTGCTCTACCCATCTATCCATCTGCTGTTTCTTATCAGTGATGATTTCTCCAGTCAAGGTTTTCAGTGGTGCACTTCTTTTGATCATTGGACCACAGGCTTTCTTTATCCCTTCATACATGCTTCTGATGTTTCCCTTATCACTTGCGATTTGAATGGACTCACATAACTTGATCCAATAGTCATTCGCACACTGCCTGGCAGCCTTTTGCACATCCTTCCTAGCTTGCTTCAGCTCACTCAGAGTGTTACGCGTTGTTCTTTCCTTGTTTCTTAAGAGAGCTATCTTCTTTTTATCAATCAAGGGCTGCAGTATCTGGCTGTTTGCCGCAAACCAGTCCTGCCTCTTATGATCCACAGTGCCGTAAACCCCTACCGCTGTTTTATAAATAGTTTCCTTAAGTTTACTCCACTTTTCACTTACTGTACAATTTTCTGATGTATCAGTGAAAGCGTCTTCAAGTTGCTGTTGAAACTCAAAGCACTTTCCAGGATCGTGAGTGTTAATAATATTAATCCTGGGGCTAGATTTGTGTTTAGCTGTGTAGATTCTCTTTGGTCTCAGTCTAACCCTTGCAACAACCAAAGAATGATCCGTATCACAGTCAGCACTGTGGTAACTTCGAGTTAATGATGTATGGTTCAGATGTTGTCTCCGTGTGATAATGAAGTCCAGCTGATGCCAATGGCCGGATCTTGGATGTTTCCATGTGACCTTATGCAGCTCTTTTGTTTAAAAAAAGGAGTTTGTAATACATAGGTCATTTCTGGTGCAATGCTCCAGCAGCCTTTGCCCATTTTCATTCATGCGACCGATGTTGTATTTTCCAAGGCACACTGGCCATGAACTCGAGTCCTTGCCCACACGAGCATTGAAATCACCGAGCATATAAATGTAGTCGGATTTTGGAACTGCCTTGATCACAGAGTCTAGCTCCTCATAGAACGTATCCTTCACATCATCAGAGGAAGCGAGTGTCGGTGCATATGCAGTGATAATGGTGGCAAAACCACAAGAGGTTGCCAAGCGCAGGGATAATAGTCTTTCATTACCTCCAGCTGGGATATCAATCATTCCCAGTAGCGAATTCTTCACTGCAAAGCCCACACCATGTTGCCTTTTTTCTGCCTGCCCTCTACCCTTCCAAAAAAGGTGTAATTGTTTTCCCTGAGTGACCCTTCCTCAGCGAGGCGAGTCTCCTGCAGGCCAGCAATATCAATGTTAAGACGATTGAGTTCGGCATCAATCACAGCCGTTTTTCTCACATCGTCAATATTTGTCAAGTCAGTGGAAAATCCTGGACACATGGTTCTTACGTTCCAGGTTGCAAGCCGTAGCTTGAGGTTTCTATTTTTCTTTTTATTAGTACCTGGTGCATTGGTTTTACAGCCTGCGATTCAGATTTTGTCCTAGCCCCAAGCACCCATTGAAGCAGGCAGGCTGTGGCGGATCAGCACCCAATTGGCCGGGGGCTGCCCAGCTTGAGGCGGGCGGTAGCTGATCAGTGACACCTGTAGGTGTCTCCCACCGTCAGAGGCAACGCGTGGCGCCCCATGTCTACGCCAATTGACAAGGACTTATAACCCGTAACAGTTACCTCTTGCTTTGATTCCGAGACCGGTTAAGACCAGGGATGGAGTTATTGCCTCTCCATAGCACAAAGCCTGGGCTAAAATATAGAGACCATGTGTTGCCCATGCAGCATGATCCCTCTCTCGGCCTGCCTAGTTCACTCCAGAGGAAAGGTAACACCTATACATCTGGAACAAGACAAGCTGCAGAAGCTGCCGGATCAGCAAAGCAATGCTCTAACTGTCCGCCTGTCGGAGCTTCGATCCTAGACCAGCTGCCAACCAAGGCTTAGGGCCTGGTCTGCCCTGCCATGACATTTTGTCTTTAGGTTGCATTTCCTCGCACCAGGATAAGGCTTGTACCCTCCCAATTGTGCTCTTCCGCCCGAAGCCATTGGCGCAATGTAGGGTGTCGGGTTTGGTGAGCGCCGGACAACAGTCGGCGCTGAAAGAAAGCAGGTAGTACCGTCTACTGTCATACGGTAGCTCAGTCATATCTAACAAAGACCTTACACTACAATATCAAATAATTAATTAAAATATTCCACTTTCTTTGCAGGACACTGCGACCTCCTATAGCTTTTATTGCACTTCACATTAACAATATATGCGTTGAATATCGTGTGTCCTCTAATCTCTAATTCTGTCTTCTACTTCTATGAGCACCAATCAATACCTGCCAATTGTTTATGTATTGTCCTAGAGTTTGTGATCCGCTGTCTGAGGCACCACACTATGGTGGTTGTTTTGTGCTGGTGTTGGTGGCATTCTGACTGTTATGATGGTTTTTATTTTTGGTGGTATTTGACCAGTAGACCCTATTGCTAATTTGTTACGCAATTCTTAGCTAGTTGACCAGTTGTCTTGTTTCCTAATTTCCACTATGATGCAGTATCAACTAAAAGGTGAACTTAAACAGGTAGCCAAAGTAAGATTATCTGCAGTAGCTGGGGACGTAAATGTCAAGTACCTCTGAAGTCGGAGTGCATTCGCCTGATGACGAAGAACACTGGTAATAGGTAAAGCTAATGCATACCCAAAAGTCAGTCCAGTCCACTAGAAGTAGTAGAACGTTAAAAGACCACGCTTGAGATCAAAGCGCCCCCCCCCCCCCCAAAAAAAAAAACAAACAACAAACAAACAAACAAACCACCCTTATTGGCAGTTTGTTATTTATAAGATAACTAGCTGACCCGGCCCGGCTTCGCCCAGGCCCTGGAGGGGATCTATCTATCTATCAGTCAGTCTGTCTGCTTGTTGTCTGTCTGGCTGGCTGACCCGGCCCGCTTCACCCAGTCCCTGGTGGGGAGCATCTCATTTAATTCCATATAAGTAGTCATATAAGCTCTCCCGTTCCCGACTATCTGTTTG
>JACEFZ010024375.1:5000-30000 GCA_014155875.1 Cepaea nemoralis | reverse complement strand
GAGAGAGAGAGAGAGAAAGAAGAGAGAGAGGACTAGTAGAGAGGCAGAAATAAGAGCGAGAGCGAGACAGAGAAAGAGAGAGAATGTGGCCTTATAGAGAGACACAAATAATAGCGACCGTGAGACAGACAGACAGAGAGAGAGAGAGAGAGAGAGAGAGAGAGAGAGAGAGAGAGAGAGAGAGAGAGCGTTGACTACTAAAGAGGTACACGTAAGAGTGAGAGAGAGAAAGAGAGAAAGCGCTGACTTTAGAGAAACACATCCGAGATCGAGAGAGCGGACTAGTAGAGACACACATGAGAGAAAGAGTGAGACAGACAGACAGACAGACAGACAGACAGACAGACAGACAGACAGACAGAGAGTGGACTAGTAGAGCGATACACATGAGAGAGAGAGAGAGAGAGGGGAGCAGACTAGTAGAGAGGCACACACGAGAGCGAGAGAGAGAGAGAGAGAGAGCGCGAGTGGACTAGTAGAGAGGCATACATGAGAGAGAGAGACAGAGAGAGAGAGGATTAGTAGAGAAACACACTGTCAACGTGTTAGATAGGACATAGATAGGACAGGAGACAGAATAAGGGGTAAGGGCAGATAGGACGTAGATAAGGACCTCTACTAGGGAGTAGATAGAATAGAGACAGAGCGCATGGGATAACTTAGGACAGTTATAAGACAGGACTTAGATGAGGACACGAACGTGTCATATCTAGGACATTAGCGGGACTAACACCGAGGATGGGGCGGGGGATGCTAGTTCACGGGACAACACCCGTAAACAGAGTTAGCTGTAAGACAACCCAAGGTTGACACAGACAGGACTACGGTACTACGTGACGAGTGGGACAGCACGAGGTTTTGCTGACCGCACGAAGTTTAGAACGACAAGGGCAGCGACTGGACTGAGGTTATTCAGACAGGCCCGACAGTCTTCCAGACAGGACGTGTGATTGTTTTCCGAAAGCCAATGTGTAGGGCAAAGGGAACAAAAGACATTGGAAATATTGACTCACTTAAAGGAAATAGCCCAACAGATGGGGCTGGTTATCAACCAAGATAAGACAGAATATATGGTAATTTCAAGAGACGGAATGGCTAAAAACTCTGGCCACATACAAATAGATAATATGACCATTAAAGAACGGAAACATACAAATACCTGGGTACAATCTTCAACTGCTCCAACATCATAAGGGAAGAAATACAAACTAGAATCAACTCTGGAAATAAGATATACTATGCACTACAACATCTACTAAAATCAAAGGCGCTATCTCGTAACACCAAAATCACAATATACAAAACACTGACAGACCAGTTGTGCTGTATGGCTCTGAAACCTGGAGTACAACGAAAGGAACGAAGCCTTGTTACAAACCTTTGAGAACAAAAATTTTAAGACGCATCTTTGGACCCATTAGGGATACACAAAGTGAGAGTGGAAACAAGAAGTAACAAAGACATTTATGATCTGTTTAAGTCCCCGCTAATCACTGGTATCATGAAGGCTAATAGACTACAATGGCTGGGGCATATAGAAAGAATGGAAGAGAATAGGGAAACAAAACTCGCTTACACTCAGGAAATAAATGACCGTAGAACCCGAGGTAGACTAAGAAGGCGGTGGAGAGATAATACATATACAGTCCTACAAGCACTTGGAATCAACGACTGGCAAGAGAAGGTCCACCAGAGAGACGAATGGAGACGGATTGCATCTGTAGCAAAGAACCTTAATGGCTCGGAATGCTGAAGAAGAAGAAGAAGAAGAATGTGTAGTTTACAAGAGCGCATGTTATAATTCGCGAGTGTGAGATTGTATTTGAGTATGTACGGGTTGTTGTGAGGAAAGGCGACATGTATATTTAGGCAGTCAATTACCGCCTGATATTGTGTATGTAAATATAGCAGGTTCGCCTGAAATAAAATAGATGATGTCCATTCACACATGAAGTGTCGTTGAGGTGTGAATGAAGTGGAGCGAGTGCCTAGATGCAATTTGAGTTGTTGACAGGCAGCGCAACGTGGTGTCAAGAAGTTCGAATGAATTTACAGCTTGCATGAATGACCAAACAAGAATGATTAAATGTAATTATGACGAATGTTTCAGATCAGAAAGGAAGAGCGAAATAGCAAGTTGTAAGTGAGTGAATAGTTAGCAGAAAAGAAAGACAGATTAAGAGTGTAGCAAAGTATTAAAACGCATGAAATTGTGATCACTATATTATGTAAATTATGTGCACAGATACGTTTCAGTTGATGTTCAAGCCAGTGAAGTCTACACGACACAGACTATACGACAACAGACACGACGACAGACACATATAATAAGATTTCATATTTCAGCGTTCCTGTCGGAAGAGACAACTAGACAGACAATTTGTACATTGTATTATCAATATCTTCGTTGAGTATTTAATTGTTTTTGCTCTACACACCAGAGAGCAGATTGAAAGTGTTCCTACATCCCGTGTGTATGAAGAGCCAATAGATACTCCGAAGAGCTACATGAAAAGCTGAAAGTTTCAAAAACATCAGATAAGTACCCTATATTTTTGACTTTGTGGGTTAAGGAAGCATTTTTTTTTTTTGATTTTTCTGAATGCTGTAAATTGCCTACTGTATTATTGTTCAACTTTATGAATTGTCATCTGTATTATTATTGAACAGTGTAAAAGTTACTTGTTAACGATGTCAACATTAAAGGAATGTATAGAAGCTGGAAAAGACCTAGGATATAGTGGCGACAAATTAGAACAATGGACAGAGAAGAGGTACAAAGAGACAAAAGATGCAGAAAGAGAAGAACGTGTACGAGAACGAGTGCATCAAAAAGAACTAGCGGAGTTGGCTGAAGCCACCAAAATGAAGGAACTAGCAGATGCCACCAAACTAAAAGAAAAACAGCTAGGAATCGAGGCCCAGACACAGTTAAAAATGAAGGAACTGGAGATAGAGTCCCATGTCACATTGCAGCTACTAAATTGAAAAGTAGGGAAGAGGAAATAAGTATAGCAAATACAAAGGCATAGTAAAAACCCTTCTGCCAAGGGGATTCAATTTCTGCTTGGACCGAAAAATGTAGAGTTTCAGTTAAGTTCCAAGAAATACCAAGGGGAACACTGGGCCATGATATACATGAAGAACTTGTCAGGGGAGCCCTTAAAGGTAATAGAGTCGATTCCCCAAGAATAGGAATGACTACGATTATATTCACCATCGTATTATGCAGCATTTTCTTTTAGATGCCCCAGGGTATCAAGTTCAGTTTTCAAGTTGAAACCTAAAAGCAATGAAACCTTCTATTGACTACGTCTCTCACGTCCAAGACGTATACAATAAGTGGCTGAACGCTGCAAAGATCAATAAGAATTACGAAAAACTTAGGGATTAATGATTATGGACAAAATTATTTCTAACCATCCCAAGTCCCTTTGCAAATTCTTACAGCAAGCTGATGTAGATTCTTTAGAGCAGTTAGAGAAACGGGGGTCAGCTTATTTTTCTTCGAATAGGGACATATTTAAAGCTAACATAGAAGAGAGTGAGATAGTGGCAGTTGCCAACAGTAAACCCCAAAAACCATTCAAAATTAGGGAGAAGCAAAAACCAATCTACCAAAGGTCCATACTGTGGATTTGCTCACCCTCAGTTCGAAATGTGTGACCGTAACCCGGAATTATCCATCTCATCTAGAGATGATGATAAAGAAACAGCAGAGTAAGAGAGAAACCTACAGACGTGCTGTCAAATGCTACTTTTGCAATCTTTCGGGCACTATAGTTCACGTTGTATAGGGACGACAGAGATTGAGAGCAGTAAATGCTGTGCTTGTTGACTCATCGAGTGAAAGTGAAAGAGAGCAAGGAGAAATGCGAGAGAGTGAAGAAAATGTGGTAGCAGCTATTGATGTACTTAATTACGATAGATGTGCAAGTTGTTATCAGTTTCATAAGACGGAGTACTGAAATGCGGGCACACCGTAGCGTGTTCAAGTGAAAACGCGAACTACGCAGCAGTTGCCTCAAGGCAAACTAGAGTTCCACTATGGAATGGTGAATGATAAGCCTTGCCAACTCTTGGCGATAGGCGCAGTACCCTTGATCGGTCTAAGAAAGAACTGGCTAAGCCAGAAGACTACACTGGCGAGTTCGTGAATTGACCACGAACTTTTTCGGGCAATATAGAAAGTACCCACTCGCCACTGCTCGTATAAATACTCCTTCTTCATCCGGCACATATACGTGCGCGATCTTGCATAACCCGTGTACAGATCTGATAATCGGGTGTTTGCCAGTAAGTGAAGAAATGTACACTAATGAAATAAAAGCCTGGAAGAGAAACCTATTCCAATAAGGACGTAACGCTGTAATAGGTCTGAAACAAACAGACAACAAGACGACCTACAGAAAGAATGCTCCATCTCATTTCACCCTAGTGGTACAGTAGAGAAACCACCACAGAAGATTGTAGAAAGGCGGAACGCGCCTGAAGCCAGCAGTGTCACCCTACTTTAAATTGAAGGTGCAAAACCTTACACCTTGAACCTGAACAGGAGGTTTTTATTACTTTTACCTGATAAGAGTGACTTATTATTAACATCATGGCAAGGGTCATTCAAAGTAGTGAGAAAAGTATCGAATGTTGACTATGAAATATCACTGAACAACAAACTCAAGATATTCCATATCAACATGCTCAAACCATAATACTCTAGACAAGAACAACAGACAGAAGACGAACATAGTGCAACCACAACAATCAACCAGACAGAATACGGACGCAGTGCAACCACAACAACAAACCAGACAGAAGACGAACACGGTGCAACCACAATAATCAACCAGACAGAGGACGATGACATTGAACTACCAGGACCGACAGTTGACACTACAACGACGATTAACAGCATACATTTAGGACCGAAAATGACAGACGAACAAAAACAACAGACAATAGCATTACTGACAGAATACAAACAAATTTTTTCAGACATTCCAGGTAGAACAGATAGGATACAACACTCCATCATTCTCTATAACTATACTCCAATTAAATGTCGACCATATTCCATCCCTCTAAACTATAGGGATAATCTTGACAATGAAATTCTTAGTCTTGAAGCTTCTGGGATAATTCAGAAATCCCAATCAGAATATTCCTTTCCCACCGTCTTAGTGAAAAAGAAGAATTCGACTATTAGACTTTGCGTCGGCTACAGAAAACTTAATTCAGTAACAAAAACAGACGCAGAATCTACCCCTTCCTGATCTTAAACATGTCAACTTCTACCATCTTTTCAAAACTTGACCTAACCAAAGGCTATTGGCAAATTCCTATGCATAAAGATTCCATCCATCTTACTGCCTTTGCAACACCTTTAGGTCTTAACGAGTGGCGTTTTCTTCCTTTTGGCCTTCGCAATGCGCCTGCGACTTTTTTCCATCTTACCAGGGATCTTTTGCATGGAGTAACAAATACCCAGACGTATATAGATGACATTTGTATACATACAACAGACTGGACTACACACATACAAACCTTAAGCCGGGTCTTCGAAAGAATTAATTTGTTTGGACTTACAGTTAAACCAACCAAAGTGGAGTTGGCACTGGAGGAGATAGATGTCTTAGGCCATACTATATCAAAGGGCCGCTTGAAAAGTGACGACAGAATTGTAACCAATATATTGAACCTCACTATGCCGACCACCAAGAAGCAAGTGAGAAGATTGCTTGGTTTAGTTAATTACTACAATAAATTTATTCATAATTTGGCTCAGATTACTAGTGTATTTTCTGATTTATTGAAATTGAATTCAAAAAAAAAAAATGTACAAGATGCTACTTTAATCAGCGCAATGTCAAAACTGAAATATCATTTCAGCAATATCCCTATTTTAAAATTGCCTAACCCAGCATTACAATATATTCTCAGAACTGACGCGAGCGCTACTACCATCTCTGGCGTGCTCCTTCAGGAATATGATGGAATCCTCCATCCAGTATTGAATGTGAGCCACAAGCTCACCCCAACAGAATCCAAATACGATGTTTCTCAGTTGGAAGCACTGGCGATTGTATATTGTGTGAGTAAACTGCATAGATTTTTGGCAGGAACACACTTTGTCGTGGAAACTGACAATTCTCCGTTGTTAGCTATGCAAAAGGGATGCCATAGAATAACATGATTTACCGCTGGCCCTGATACTGCAGAACTATTCTTTTCTGTAAGACACATTAAGGGAAGCAACAAATACGTTAGCAGACTTGCTAACCAGACCCTCAGACTTTGTAGTGTGTCAGAAGAACGACGACGTTACATCGTCACCAGCATCTGCAGTTACAACAGATTAACTATTGTATATAGAACTGTGATTGTAATACTAAGACAGTAGGACGACGTTACATCGTCACCGGCATCTGCAGAAACTATAGACTATCCAGTGTATATAGAACTGTATTGTGTACTATAACATTGTATATAGAACTTATAGGTTACATCGTCACCTACACCTGTAGCTATAAGAGAAATAACTAGTGTAGATAGACTGTGATAATAAGTTCACACAGAGGAGGACGCGACATCATCACCTGCACCTGGAGCGACCACTAAGCTTGTTAGATATTGTGTTGATATAGTATTAATGTATTAATGCATTATACATAACGTGATTGTTAGTTAAGTTGCTTGTTTAAATAAATTCTCTTTACGTTTAAAATACACTTAAAGAAATGCGACTGTCACAAAGTAAATGATGACAGAGTGACAGATAGAGTGGCTATGGATGTGTCTAGGGTATGTCCTTGTAAATGTGATGTTGAACAACAGATTAACCAAGATGCATCCCAACCAAACACCAGTCAGTGAACAAGAGTTAATTTGCGCACATAATATTCCTTTAATTCTGAATTAACACAGACACATGTAACATATAAATCCAGGAACAATAATTCTCTAAGAATATATCTCCATCCCAATGGAACACTTCGAATAACGCTGCCTCTCAAGGCCTAAGAATTCTCGTCCCACACGACAGGTATACTAGCCTCTCTCTAGGCCCGACTCAAAGTAACCCACTCTGGGTCTCGAATTCCACTCACTATCCCTGGAACCCACAGTGCGGAGTCTCCTCCTAACTCCGTCACAATTTTCCACTTTCTCCAACCACGACCTCCTCCTAGTCCGGTCTCAACTCAACTCCCTCAGCTTGGAGTCCAAACATCAACTGATCCCCGTCAATCTTTGTCCCTCTCTTTTAAAAAATTCTATCCCCCACAACGCCTCCCACCCAACACACAACCTCACTGCTCCAACTATCTGCCTCACCATTATTTTAGCCAGCTGACTTCTTCTTCACTCCCCCTTCCCTCACTGTCTTCTCATTTTCGCCCTCTGGGGGGCTTACTATTCGCCCTATTTTATCTCCTGAACTGTTTATGTGTCCCCTTGCTCTCCCGGACACTGACCTTAATGTCACTGACCCCAGGCCTGTGTCAGCGACAGTAATCGCATTTAAATTACTTTAGTGTTATTTAAAGGTAGTTAATATACATAAATATAGACAATAGTTAAAAC
The DNA here is from genome assembly GCA_014155875.1 of Cepaea nemoralis. Lineage (NCBI taxonomy): Eukaryota > Metazoa > Mollusca > Gastropoda > Stylommatophora > Helicidae > Cepaea > Cepaea nemoralis. The sequence goes on along the minus strand of JACEFZ010024375.1, from coordinate 22,422 downwards.
AGTAATACCGTTAAATTAGTATAAATAGAACATACAGGTCTCTCAGGAGACGACTGTCTTCAAAGTCAATGAGAATCGTTAGCGAAAATAACTTAATTTAGTTATAGTTTAGATTAGAGTGCAAGTAAATATAGTTAGAATTTATTAGGCTCATTTAGAACATTTTACATTAAGGGAGCCAACATAATTCTCTTAAATTATGTTTAGTTAGTTAAATTACCTTTCTTTAGTTAGTAACACCCATTAGAACACATTAGTTAGTAACACCCATTAGAACACATTAGATAAAACATAAGTTAGCTAGAATAGGTCGTTTCTTAGCTTTGCCTTGCGCAATTCAAAAACAGTGTAAATACTTTCGTTAAAGTACTATTAAAAGGTACTACTATCGGCTCTATAATTGTTTAAAACGAGCCCTGTGTTTTATTTTAATCAGAAAAACATTTTTAAACTTACAAACTTTGAGTCAATGAGCAAGAGATGAGTGAGAGGAAGAGTGAAAGGATTAAATATATTGTGAATGTTCAATGGTGCATTTTGTTTCCCGCACAATTGAGTTTCTTATGAATTGTCTTCGTCTTCTGTGTAACACATGTGAGCGTGCAATTTTATATGTGTTATAGTCACTTTTGCATTACAGCTATAGGAATGTTTTCCAGCGTCTCAGCTCGGGCACGCATCTCACAAATCAATCATATGCATTCATTTGTGACTTGCATAAACCTACCTGCGACACTTGAAAGCGTTAATCACGTGAATTATTATTATACACATATGTTTCTAATATAAACATACATAAATTAAAAATTAACACGCATACAACCAGGAATAAAAAACAGATAAAGTTGCAAACAGCAGGATTTTCAAAGGGAGAGTACACATGCACAGGGGACACTATAAACTTATAAAAAGGTTGAGGACACAGCTGAGCTATTTATCCGCAAAGCGGAAGTCAGATAGGTGAACGTCAGTAAACACACAACTTGTTAAGATAGTTGAAGGTACATTGCATGGGAGCCATGAATTTTATATTCATGTATTGTTTCCGTAATAGGATAACAATTGGTCGGGATATCGGGTTTCGATATTTTAGAAAGGCAGTGTTTTAATAACAAATTGGCCTTGGGTCGATACAGCTTCCAATAGTGTAATGGGGAAGAGCAGTGACTCTTATCAACAGTACAGGTGTGGGACACTGATTATAAAACCAAGGGGTAAGATATATCAACTGGGTAGCAGACTGGTATAAGTCGGAAGTGGTACCTAAGGATATGAGTAGTGAATCCCTACTAACACCTTGACAAATTAGACATAGCTAATTTTTTATATGCTTCGACGACATTGCGTCACACCTACTAGTGAAATTTGGTGACGCAATACGGGGGAGCAACGGGAGTATGTCAACGTGTTAGATAGGACATAGATAGGACAGGAGACAGAATAAGGGGTAAGGACAGATAGGACGTAGATAAGGACCTCTACTAGGGAGTAGATAGAATAGAGACAGACCGCATGGGATAACTTAGGACAGTTATAAGACAGGACTTAGATGAGGACACGGACGTGTCATATCTAGGACATTAGCGGGACTAACCCCGAGGATGGGCGGGGATGCTAGTTCACGGGACAACACCCGTAAACAGAGTTAGCAGTAGGACAACCCAGTGTTGACACAGACCGGATTACTGTACTACGTGACGAGTGGGACAGCACGAGGTTTTGCTGACCGCACGAAGTTTAGTACGACAAGGGCAGCGACTGGACTGAGGTTATTCAGACAGGACCCGACAGTCTTCCAGACAGGACGTGTGATTGTTTTTCCGAAAGCCAATGTGTAGTTTACAAGAGCGCATGTTATAATTCGCGAGTGTGAGATTGTATTTGAGTATGTACGGGTTGTTGTGAGGAAAGGCGACATGTATATTAGGCAGGTCAATTACCGCCTGATATTGTGTATGTAAATATAGCAGGTTCGCCTGAAATAAAATAGATAATGTCCATTCACACATGAAGTTTCGTTGAGGTGTGAATGAAGTGGAGCGAGTGCCTGGATGCAATTTGAGTTGTTGACACACACATGAGAGCGAGGGGTGAGAGAGAGCGGGCTAGTAGAGAGGCACATATGAGAGGGAGAGTGAGAGAGAGAGCGGATTAGTGAAAATATAACGAAGGAGAGAGAGAGAGAGAGAGAGAGAGAGAGAGAGAGAGAGAGAGAGAGAAAGAAAGAGAGAGAGAATGGATTAGTAGAGACACACATGAAAGTGAGTGAGGAGATTAGTTGAGACACACATGCGAGAGAGAGAGAGAGAGAGAGAGAGAAAACATGAGAGAGCGAGACAGAGAGAGAGAGAGCGAGAGGGCGGACTAGTAGAGAGACACACATGAGAAAGATAGAGAGAGAGCTTACTAGTAGAGAGACACGAACGAGAGCAGACTATCAGAGAAATACGAGAGAGAGAGAGAGAGAGAGAGAGAGAAAAGGGGCGGATTAGTAGAGAGTCACACATGAGAGAGAGCGGACTACTGGAGAGACACAGGTAAGAGAGAGCGGACTAGTAGAGAGAAACACGCTTGAGAGAGAGCGGACTAGTAGAGAGTCACACATAAGAGAGAGAGCGGACTGGAAGAGAGACACACACATTAGAGAGAGAGAGAGAACGGACTAGTAGAGAGATACAGAGAGCGAGAGCGGACTAGTAGAGAGATACAGAGAGAGAGAGAGAGAGCGGACTAGTAGAAAGACACACATTGGAGAGAGCGGATTAGTAGAGGGGACAAAATGGGAGAGAGAGAGAGAGAGAGAGAGAGCGGACTAGTAGAGAGACACACATGAGAGAGCGGACAAGAAGAGAGAGACACATGAGAGAGAGAAAGAGCAGACTAGTAGAGAGACACACATGAGAGAATGGAAGCGGACTAGTAGAGAGAGAGAGAGAGAGAGAGAGAGAGGGGAAAATAGAGAGAGACACAAAAAAAGGGGAGAGAGAGAGAGAGAGAGCGGACTAGTAGAGAGACACACATGAGAGAGAGCGGACTAGAAGAGAGACATACATGAGAGAGAGAGAGCAGACTAGTAGAGGACACACATGAGAGAGAAAGTGGACTAATAGAGAGACACACATGAGAGAGAGAGAGAGAGAGAGAGAGCGCGGACTAGTAGAGAGACACACATGAGAGAGCGGACAAGAAGAGAGAGAGACATGAGAGAGAGAAAGAGCAGACTAGTAGAGAGACACACATGAGAGAATGGAAGCGGACTAGTAGAGAGAGAGAGAGAGAGAGAGAGAGCGAACTAGTAGAGAGACACACATGAGGAGAGAGAGGGGAGAGAGAGCGGACTAGTAGAGAGACACACATGAGAGAGAGCGGACTAGAAAAGAGACATACATGAGAGAGAAAGGGGACTAATAGAGAGACACACATGAGAGAGAGAGAGAGAAGACTAGTAGACAGACACACATGAGAGAGAAAGTGGACTTGTTGAGAAAGACACATGAAAGTGAAAGTGGATTAGTAGAGAGACACACATGAGGGGAGAGAGAGAGAGAGAGCGGACTAGTAGAGAGATACGAGAGAGAGCGGACTAGTAAAGAGACACGAGAGAGAGAGAGAGAGAGAGAGAGCGGACGAATAGAGAGACACGAGAGAGAGAGAGAGAGAAAGAGAGAGAGAGAGAAGACAAATAGAGACACACGAGAGAGAGTGAACTAGAAGAGAGTCACGAAAGAGAGCGGACTAGTAGAGACACACACATGAGAGAGAAAGCCGATTTGTAGAGAGACACACATGAGAGAGAAAGCGGATTAGTAGAGAGATACACATGAGAGAGAAAGAGGTCTAGTAGAGATACACAAGAGTGAGCGGAGTAGTAGAGATACACACAAGAGAGAAAGAGAGAGCTCGCGCGGACTAGTAGAGAGTCACTCATGACAGAGAGTGGACTAGTAAAGAGTCGCACATGAGGGAGTGAGCGGACTAGTAGAGAGTCACACATGACAGAGAGTGGACTAGTAGAGAGTCACACATGGGGGAGTGAGCGGACTAGTAGAGAGTCACACATGACAGAGAGTGGACTAGTAGAGAGTCACACATGACAGAGAGTGGACTAGTAGAGAGTCACACATGACAGAGAGTGGACTAGTAGAGAGTCACACATGACAGAGAGTGGACTAGTAGAGAGTCACACATGACAGAGAGTGGACTAGTAGAGAGTCACACATGACAGAGAGTGGACTAGTAGAGAGTCACACATGAAACAGAGTGGACTAGTAGAGAGTCACACATGACAGAGAGTGGACTAGTAGAGAGTCACACATGACAGAGAGCGGACTAGTAGAGAGTCACACATGACAGAGAGTGGACTAGTAGAGAGTCACACATGACAGAGAGGGACTAGTAGAGAGTCACACATGACAGAGAGCGGACTAGTAGAGAGCCCACACATGAGGGAGTAAGCGGACTAGTAGAGAGTCACACATGAGGGAGTGAGCGGACTAGTAGAGAGTTACACATGACAGAGAGCGGACTAGTAGAGAGTCACACATGAGGGAGTGAGCGGACTAGTAGAGAGTCACACATGACAGAGAGTGGACTAGTAGAGAGTCACACATGACAGAGAGTGGACTAGTAGAGAGTCACACATGACAGAGAGTGGACTGTAGAAAATCACACATGACAGAGAGGGACTAGAGAGAGTCACACATGACAGAGAGTGGACTAGTAGAGAGTCACACATGACAAAGAGCGGACTAGTAGAGAGTCACACATGACGAGAGTGGACTAGTAGAGAGTACACATGAAAAAGAGTGGACTAGTAGAGAGTCACACATGACAGAGAGTGGACTAGTAGAGAGTCACACATGACAGAGAGTGGACTAGTAGAGAGTCACACATGACAGAGAGTGGACTAGTAGAGAATCACACAGAGAGAGAGAGAGAGAGAGAGAGAGAGAGAGAGAGAGAGCATACTAGTAGAGAGTCAAACATGACAAAGAGTGGACTAGTAGAGAGTCACACATGAGAGAGAGAGAGAGCATACTAGTAGAGATCAACATGACAGAGAGGGACTAGTAGAGAGTCACACATGACAGAGAGTGGACTAGTAGAAAGTCACACATGGCAGAGGGGTGGACTAGTAGAGAACAAAATGAGAGAGAGAGAGAGAGAGAGAGAGAGAGAGAGAGAGAGAGAGAGAGAGAGAGGAAAAATAGTAGAGGGGTCACACATGAATGACAAAGAGTGGACTATTTGAGAGTCACACATGAGGGAGTGAGCGGACTAGTAGAGAGTCACACATGAGAGAGAGAGAGTGAGAGAGAGAGTGAGAGAGAGAGAGCGTACTAGTAGAAAGCAACAAAAGAGAGAGAGGACTAGGGGAGAGTCAACATAACAAAGAGCGGACTAGAGGAGTCAAAAGGCAGTGAGCGGACTAGTAGAGAGTAAATATGAGAGAGAGAGAGAGAGAGAGAGAGAGAGCAAAGAGAGAGAGAGCGCGTACTAGTAGAAAGTCACACATGAGAGAGAGAGGACTAGTGGAGAGTCACACATAACAGAGAGCGGACTAGTAGAGAGACACACATGACAGAGAGCGGACTAGTAGAGAGACACATATGAGAGAGAGAGAGAGACCTGACTAGTAGCGAGTCAAAAATGACATAGAGTGAACTAGTAGCGAGTCACAAATGACAGAGAGTGAACTAGTAGAGAGTCACACATGAAAGAGAGCGGACTAGCAGAGAGTCACACATGAGAGAGAGAGAGGGGCGGACTAGTTGAGAGACACACTTGAGAGAGAGAGAGAGCGGACTAGTAGAGAGTCACACATAAGAGAGAGAGAGAGCGGACTAGTAGAGAGACACACATGAGAGAGAGAGAGAGCGGACTAGTAGAGAGTCACACGTAAGAGAGAGAGAGCGGACTAGTAGAGAGGCACATATGAGAGAGAGAGAGCTGACTAGTAGAGAGTCACACGTAGGAGAGAGAGAGCGGACTAGTAGAGAGACACACATGAGAGAGAGAGAGCGGACTAGTAGAGAGACACACATGAGAGAGAGAGAGCGGACTAGTAGAGAGACACAAAAGGGGAGAGAGAGAGCGGACTAGTAGAGAGACACACAAGGGAGAGAGAGAGCGGACTAGTAGAAAGACACACAAGAGAGAGAGAGAGCGGACTAGTAGAGAGACACACAAGAGAGAGAGAGAGAGCGGACTAGCAGAGAGACACACAAGAGAGAGAGAGAGAGCGGACTAGTAGAGAGACACACAAGAGAGAGAGAGAGAGAGAGCGGACTAGTAGAGAGACACAAAAGAGAGAGAGAGAGAGCGGACTAGTACAGAGTCACACATGAGAGAGAGAGCGAACCAGTAGAGGGCCACACATGAGAGAGTGGGTGAGAGAGCGCGGGGGAGGGCAGAATAGTAGACAGACACACTTTGTTACATAAGAAGACGATACATATCAAAATCATACATCAGAAAGCAATGGCAAACTACTGAGCGTAATCTTGCCTAGTACATCAACAGCAGCTGAAAGATATTGGTGTTGACTGCAACGTCCTGTAAGGGATATGAAAAAAAAGACTAATGGAGTTAAGAACAAAATTGACGATAGATTTAATTTAAAGATACATGTAATATGCACTAGACAGTGTTAAAATAGAGAGAGGGAGAGAAAGAGATGGAGAAAGATAGTGAGAGAAATGGCGAGAGATGGTGAGGGAGATGGAGATAGATGGCGAGAGAGAGAGAGAGAGAGAGAGAGGAGAGAGAGAGAGAGAGAGATGGAGAAAGCGATGGACAGAAATGGTGAGTAAGACAAGAGAGAGAGAGAGAGAGAGAGAGAGAAATTGTGAGAGATATTAGAGAGATATGGAGAGAGATAGAGAGAGAGATGGGGAGAGAGTGAGAGAGATTGAGAGAGCGATGGAGAAAAATGGTGAGAGAGATGGTGAGTGAGAGGAGATCAGACAGACAGCCAGACAGGCAAACAAGCAGACAGGCATGGAGATAGATATAGCCAGACAATGACAGACAGACAGGCTTGCAGACAGTGATATAAATACAAGTAGAGACAGACACACAGACCGGAAGGCTTATAAAAGACAGAGACAGACAGACGGTCAGAGAGTGGCTGCCAGACAGACAGTCAGAGAGTTACCTCCAGACAGACAGACTGACATGCATGCAGGCAGGCGGAGAGGGAGACAGACAGCGATAGACAGACATACAGACAGTCATAGAAACAAGAGACATATATACAGATAGAGATAGACACCCAGACATATACAAAAAAGGCACATGCAGACATAGATAGACAGACAGACGGACAGTGACAGACAGACAGAAAATGAAAGACAGACGGACAGACAGACAAACAAATATGACGGAAATTATGCCAATATGGTGAGTGTTGCATTTGACTACCAAATACCAAATTTTTGCACTTTAAATTTGCCAAGCTTTATGTTTGGCTACGTCAGTAATTCAAGTGCTTAACAAGTTATTGTGTTTTCGCTTGCTTGTTGAATTTTGTACTGATTTTTCTGTGAAATACTGTCCCATTGATTTCACGCTATTCGTCTAAATATTTGAGCAGAAAAACTTTCTGAAGCGCGTGAACAGAAATTAGGATTCACGTTTAAAAGAAAGAATGCTAGTGCTAGGGAGAGAGAAAAAAGAAGGTTGGAACAAATAAGTGAAAATGAAAAGGAAGCTAACATGCGAAGAAAATTTATTAAAAAACGAGAACAGTCAGAAATACAGAAGGCAAAATGAAGAAGAAAGAAAAGATAGAGAGAGAGGGAGAGAGAGATAGAGAGAGAGATAGAGAAAGAGAGATAGAGAGAGATAAAGAGAGAGAGAGAGAGAGAGAGAGAGAGAGAGAGAGAGTGTGTGTGTGTGTTCAGAAATTCATATACAAATAGAAACATAAAGGAAGCAAACAAACCACAGAGAATGGTTCTATTTTAATGCATGAGGAGTAAATCCACAATTTACTCATCACTGCATCCAAACCAGCAAAGAAACAATGAAAATGTCGATCAAGTCATGTCTGCCATATAAAGAAGCCAGGAGGCAGTACGAGGCGATCACACGACTCATAAAAACGGACAAAGCACAATAGGAGCGCCAACTGAAGGACATTAATTCGAAAGTAGACAACATGGAGCACAGAAACGAGCAGCCCCAAGAGCAAAAAATAGCAGCGACACAGTATATCCTGGATGAAATGAAACCCGGCCAGCATAAAATAGACAGGGACGAGGCTCGAATGGATGTAATCAAAGCGGAAAACGAAGAAAACCTGAAGAACAACAAAGCCTACTGGACCACATAAAAGGCATGCACGAGTCAATAGAACAGGATATGGCCTGGATAGAGGAAAATTTTAGAGGAAACGGAAGAAACTGTGAAGAAAATTCATAAAGAAAAAAACAGATTGAACTACTCAAGTAACAGACCAAGAAGGAAACAGTAGAGAGAAAAAGAAGAAGAAGAAGAAGAAGAAGAAGCAGAAGAAGAAGAAGAAGAAGAAGAAGAATCTGTACAGACAAAAACAGTATAGTAGATAATGAAATACAAATATTTCTACGTGCTCAGGAATCGGCCTGCCTAGTTCACTCCAGAGGAAAGGTAACACCCCTACATCTGGAACAAGACAAGCTGCAGAAGCTGCGGATCAGCAAAGCAATGCTCTAACTGTCCGCCTGTCGGAGCTTCGATCCTAGACCAGTCGCCAACCAAGGCTTAGGGCCTGGTCTGCCCTGCCATGACAATTTTGTCTTTAGCTTGCATTTCCTCGCACCAGGGTAAGGCTTGTACCCTCCCAATTGTGCTCTTCCGCCCGAAGCTGTTGGCACAATGTGGGGTGTCGGGTTTTGGGAAGCGCCGCCCAACGTTCGGAGCTAACAGAAACCAGGTAGTACCGTCTACTGTTATACTGTAGCTCAGTCATATCTGATGAGACCTGACTGAGATATATATATATATATATATATATATATATATATATATTTTATATATATATATATATATATATTAGATGTATACATAAGCTTGTTTTTCTTTTTAAAATGTCAAGACAGTATAGAAAAGACATGGGACAACGGATACTCACGCAAAACTCAGGTCCTGTATGACATCACAATGATGTTGGACAATAGGATGCCTTCATCCGACATACAGGACTTCGCGTTGGAGCTCAAGCCAACGAACACAGCAAGCAAGCAAGATGGGATAGATAATTTATATATGACAGCAACTGAGGCAGGACCACCAAGACGAAGATATGCTAATCAAGTTCAGTGTAGAATAGACCAAGGGAAAAATCAACAATTTCCCCGATGAAGAATTTTCTCTGCAGTCTATCTTTGTCAAGGAGGTGATAACAGAGTTCTTAAGAGGTATATCGAGCCAAACTTGATGTATGGAAGCGATTCATGGACAATAAGAAGAGAAATGAGAAATTATATGGAGGTTGCGTAGATGTAATGTTATAGAAGAATGATGAGAACATATCTGATAGATTAAAAAGTGCAATGAAGATATCTTGAAAAAATTTTAACTAGCTAGTCGTATCATAAGAAGACAGTCCACATTCTTTGAACGTATCATGAAAAGGAGAAATCTGGAGTATGTCGTCACAGCCGGAAAGTTGGAAGTGGGGAGAGGCAGGGAAGACCAAGCGAGAAGATGCTAGACAGCTTGCCTTCACGTCATGGAGCAACATCAGTATCAGAAATGATTGGCAGGACACAAGACAAATGGCTGTGGACAGACCAATGACGCACGGCATAGACTGAAAGAGGTAACTATAAATATATGCAATTAATTAACATGGCTCTGATGAGGAGTTGGTTTAATTACATGGGTCCCAGACTATTTTCGAAATTGTATGTGAAGAAAAGGCGGAGAAAAAAGAACGGGTTACATCACGTAATTATACCATGGCATATGATATGTGACCGGTCTCTGTGGCTTAGGGCTTGCGAACGCGGTTTGTGAGCCCGTATACCCTGGTTCGAAACACGGCGGTGCTGGTTTTTTCGAAAAAGGCATAGGAGCCGGTCGTTCAGAAAGCAATCGCAAACTACTGAACGTAAAATTTGCGCAGGAATCACGAACAGCGAAAAATGCTGGGGTTGACTGCTACGTCATGTGAAAGACATGCAACTTAATTTTTTAAAAATAGGATATGTGAGGGACAAACACTTCACACTGAAAGGGCAATATCTGCAATGGGACACTACCAAACCTAAGAATAGATAAACAAGTAGCACAGGAATTAAGATATTGTACTTCGAGATCATAGGCAGCAATGTCTATCTAATCTCCGGTAACGCAGGAGCCATGTTTCTGCCGGAGTAGCTGAAACCATTCTAAACGTGAGTACTGCTTGACGTCTACTTGGACAGTCCTCTGCGCTGGCTCGCTTTGAACTCGAGCGCATCCACACGTGTACTACTAATATGCTACTACTAGTTAGTGCACTGGGCAGATTGTGAATATCTTTCCCTATTACCAGTGTCCCTTGACATCAGGCACGTCATCTCTGACTTAAGAGTATCCGAGGTCAACATTTAAGTCCAACTGACGGTTAAAGGTGAAGCGCGTTAAACCACCCGCTGGCCCACCGACAGCACCAGTAGACTGAGTGCTGAAATGATAATAGCTTTTTTCTTTAGGGAAGTGGGGGGTGGAGTTATGTAATGCTGATGATACTGAACTGTGATGAACTTGACGGAGAAAACACGAACGCGATAGAAAGTTAACTATGGGCGGCGAGGAGTCGCTATGTAAATAGACAATGCGAAATAAACTAGTTACGGTTAATTACAGCCGGTACTGAAGCACGCGAAACATCTCCTGCCTGTTTTTGAGGTTATGCTGAATGCGTGAAGAATAAACCTAGGGGGTGGTGTAAATGATGTATGACACAGCTGAACTCACAATACATTGATTCTCAAACTGCTTTCTGCAACACTGTAGACAGTAAAGACAACGCTATTTGTGAAAAGTGTGTTGAAATGCTATATAGGGCTTATACTGTTATATAGGTGTGAAGCATGGACAATAAACAGACAAGCTGAGAAACTTCTAATGACAGTGGATATGTGGTTTCTGAGTAAAATGCAAAATATACCATGGACAGATAGAAAAACCAAAAGCCAGTCTTACCAGAAACAAACGAAAACAGTAAATTTATTCAAATATTAGTCGTTGACAGTGAAGATGTTTAGGCACATTATGATGAGATTTGAACTAAGGACCAACAACTCGGACGGAGAGTGTCACTACGCTATCATTGCTTCTATTTACTAATTGTCTACCTACTCCCATTATAAGAAGAAAGTTCACATTATTTGGACATGTCATTATAAGTCGTGTATGTAAGGCAATCTAGGAGGGAAATCTGCAGTATGTCGTATGTGTAGGGCAATCTAGGAGCTGATTTATCTCAGTGGGTAAGTACGATTACCTATTGACCCGGTGGTCATGCGATCGAATTCCTGATTAGGGGATTAGTTTAAATGTATCTCAATCAATCAATCAATCATGTGCCATGCCGGAAAGCGTGGGCGGTCATGACTCGCCATTTCACTCGATCACCAGTGTCGTGGATCAGCTCAGTGTTCCTGTCTCGTCCATGCCATGTGGCCAAGCCATCCAGGTATTTTCCTCTCGGTCTGCCTCTTGGTCTGTTTCCCTTCGATCTTGCCAGTTGTCACCAAGTTCTCCAATCCATTTCTTCTCATAACATGTCCAAAAAATTTTGACTGTCTACGTCTAATTTCTCTAATCAGTTTACGATGTTCATTTGTCTCCTGTAGTACTTGGTCATTGGTTTTTCTGTCTGTCCATGGTATTCTTTGCATTTTCCTCAGAAACCACATTTCTGCAGCCATCAGATGCTTTTTCAGCTTGACTGCTCCATTGTCCAAGTTTCACATCCATACAAAAGAACAGGCTCTATGTATCCCTCAAAACTCTTTTTCTCGTTTCAATTGACATCTTTTTATTGGTCAGAATGTTTTTCATCTTGCTAAAGGCTACTTTTCTTGTTCTAATCTCTTCAAGGCATCTCCCATCAGATGTTATGACTGTTCCAAGATAATTGTACCGATTCACTTGTTGAAGAATATTTCCATTTACTTGTATATTACATTGTGGCACTTCTTCCTTCCTAGTGACGACCATAACCTGAGTTTTTTACAATTTAATTCTAACCCCAGTTGCTCACTGTGTACAACAACCGCATCTACTAATTGTTGCAGTCCTGCGCATTGTCTGCAATTAATACTGTATCATCTGCCATATCTAATGTTATTGATGTTTCGTCCTCCAATGCTGATTCCATTTATATCCTCTACATTTCTGAAAATATTTTCACTGTATAGGGAAAAAAGATCTGGAGACATCACACATCCCTGCCTAACACCTCTCTTAATTGGCTGATACTGTCCCACTTCATTATCAATCCTTATTGCAGCTTGTTGTTTCCAATATATGTTTTTTATAAGTCTAATGTCTTTTCCCATCAATTTGTAGATCTGCAAGCATATCCACCATGTTGACATGTCTAACTCTATCAAAAGCCTTTGTATAGTCAATAAAGCAAAGATGCATATCCTTGTTTACTTCTATAGCACGTTCAATAACTGTTCGCAGCATATACACAGCATTTACTGTACCCTTCCTTCTACAAACCCACATTGTTCTTCCCCTATTTCAGGTTGTATCTTCTTTCTCACTCTTTGCATGATAATTCTTAGCAAAATCTTTGTATCTAGGCTCGCTAAATGGGTGCCAGGAAATTTTCATGGAAATAAAGGCTGCAGACGTAATATCTCAATATCAATATCACACACGGAGTGCCGATTGGTGTATGCAAATATGGAGATAGTACAATGTACGCAACACTTCCCAAAGCGAAATACAGAGTTCTTTAAGTTTCCTTTTAAAGTTTGGTGAGTAGGAAAATCTAATGGTCAAGATTGATAGTTCCTCTTGATGTGTAATTAAATGACTTTGCATGTATTAGTTCATGCCATTACGAGGGGAGGTTACAAGCTGCCTTTCCAACCTCTTTTCCTTCGAAACTGACTTTCCTAAGGTAGATGACCTGCTAGTTCAAAGATGTCGGAAAATGTTTCTCATGGAATTAGGAAAATACCAAGATTGAATTGCTGATTAGAAAGGATGCTTGGAACGTGCTACACTACGACACTTCCTATTGTCATTCAACCCACAGATTTCTTGAACGCATCTCGTCTCCATTCCTGATTTGTGACATGCTCATAAAGCTATTCCTGAGAAAATAAAATTATGATTTTCTACTTGGCAATTGCCAATATTTTGCTGATACTGTCCCACTTCATTATCATCCTTATTGCAGCTTGTTGTTTCCAATATATATTTTTTATAAGTCTAATGTCTTTCCCATCAATTTGTAGATCTGCAAGCATATCCACCATGTTGACATGTCTAACTCTATCAAAAGCCTTTGTATAGTCAATAAAGCAAAGATGTATATCCTTGTTTACTTCTATAGCACGTTCAATAACTGTTCGCAGCATATACACAGCTGTGGTTGTGCAGTGGAATATAATCTGCTTTTTAAATTAAATTTTATATTAAATAATAATATATCTGATGGAGCCAAATCCTGAGGATAAGATGTACATGGAAGAATCTCAATATTCGAATCCTTGGGTGCTAGCTACATCGTGAGAAGGGACCTTATCTTGAAGAAAAAAATAAGATTTTGAGTGTGTGCTATCCGTCGTTTTCTGGTAACAGCTTTGTTTTGTATTTCAAGGAGATCTGCATAATATTGTTCATTAGCTCTTGTTGTCACGCGGCAAATAAGCTATTAACAGGATATCTTTCGCTTCCATGAAAACAGCCAGCATCAACTTTCTTTCCTTTTGTGTTCTCGCATTGGCGGTGTTGGAGAGCCCAAGACTTTCAAAGACTAACGCATGCAGGGAATTTTGGATTAGCTTCATAAGAGCGAGCTACGATGGATTTACTGTCACTTTGGTAGTCAAAATGGTTTCTAACTGCCCCTCTTTAGCAACTGTCCACGGCAATTTCCGCTTGTTTGCTTCTATTCACGAGCCACATAGCGCCAAAAACCTTCTGACATACTTGTTTTAATTTAAGTCTATTGTATATATTACAATGTATGTTTACATGTTTGTTTTTCAGTTAGTGTTTCTGCACACCATAATTGTAAATTGCTGATTCCAGTCAATGATTTTTTTCACTCTTTCTGCATTTCCGTCGTTGCACTCTGAGGACGATCTCCAAGATCTTTGCAGATCGGCACAATTATAACTGGCCACTCCATTCAACAACCCCCACCACTGAGGCATACTAATTTCAGGAATCGTATAACAGAAAGACGGAGATATGCATGGACGGACAGACCGACGGACGGACGGACGGACGGACGGAAGGACTGAAGGAAGGAAGGACGGACGGACGGACGGACGGACGGAAGGATGGAAGGTCGGACGGACGGACAGACATACCGACCGACAGACAGGCAGGCAGGCAGGCAAGCAGACAGACAGACAGACAGACAGATAGATAGATAGATAGATAGACATATAGATAGACAGATAGATAGATAGATGGGTGGTTGGGTGGTTGGGGGGTGGGTGGGTGGTGGGTAGACAGACAGACAGACAGACAGGCATGCAGGCAGGCAGGCCGTCCGCCCGACCGACCGAACGACCCACCCACCCACCCACACACCGACCCACAGACCCACCCACCCACCGACACTCCGACCCATCGACCGATTGACCCACGACCGATCGACCCACGGACCGATCGACCGACGGACGGACGGACAGACAGACAGACAGATAGATAGATAGATAGATAGATAGATAGATAGATAGATAGATGGATGGATAGATGGATGGATGGATGGATGGATGGATGAATGGATGGATGGATGGATGGATAGATAGATAGATAGATAGATAGATAGATAGATAGATAGATAGATAGATAGATAGATAGATAGATAGATAGATAGATAGATAGATAGATAGATAGATAGATAGAACGAACGAACTTTATTTTAAAAGGGTAACAAATTGGGCACGCAGGCCCGTCTTACATTCGGCCCTTTCAATCACTCATCTTTCATTCATCAAATGTGCATGTTACATTTACATAGGGAAAAAAAACATTGTCAAATGGATTTTGTAAGCATAAACAATGCATATTACGCATGATACATTCACATGGGAAAAAAAAACATTGTCAAATGAAAGTTGTAAACATAAACAGTGCATATTGCAATGTTGTGAGACACATCCCCCATCCACCCTCACATCCCGCAGCCACCCACACATCCCGCAGCCACCCACACATCCCCCACCCACACACTCCCCACCCACCCACACATACCTCCACGCACTCACACAGACCAGGCAAACATACATGCCGCCACCCACCCACTGATCCCCACCCACACACATTTCCCCACCCACACACACATCCCCCACCCATCCCATAACCGACACGCACAACCCCACCCACATATTCTCCCACCACCCACCCACACTACCCGCAACCACCCAGCAAAAACCACATCACCAAAACCACACACACATACCCCTCGCCAACCCACACATCCCGCACCTATCCACACGACACATCCTGCACCCTCACAATTTCCCCACCACCCACACACACATCAGCCAACCTACACCCACTCACCCACCCAATATCCGCCACCTCTCACTACACATCCCCACCTATACACACATCCCCACCCACAAACCACATCTCCCCACCTGCCCACACATATCCCCCACCCATAAACCCAAAACACACACCTCCCACCCACACACACTCCCACCACCCACATATACCCCACCACACACATCCGCCGCTCACACACATCTTCCCACAAACACACACATCCCCCACCCATACACTCATCTCACACACACATCCACCCACTCACGTACTCATCCATCAACCACTCACACCCACTCATCGCCCACCCGCCCATCAACACATACATCTCTCATCTACCCCCCCACCCACATACACCCCAACCACCCAGCCAAGCACACATCCCCCATCCTCACATACATCATTCATCCACCTGTACATCCCACACCTCCCCCACCTCTCACACATCTCCCCTCCCCACAAAACTAACCCATGAACACATCCCCCCACACAAACGCACAATCCCCCACATGCCTTCCCCATACACATCCCCGCCCACACATCTCTCACCCTCATACACATCTCCCCACCCACCCAAAATCCCCCACCTACAAACATCCTCACCACCCACACATACATCCTCCACCCACTCACATATACCCCATCCACACTCACACACTCCCACCCACACAGACATATCCCATTCACAGACACCCCCCCCCTTCCCCCCACACACACACTCATTCCCCACACCCATTGCACACCCATCCCCTAACCCACACAATCTCTTACACACCCATTCACCCACCCAAATACACATTCCCTACCCACACCCTCAACCCACCAACACCCACATACTTCCGACCATCCTCCCAAATATCCCCCCCCCACACACACACACACACACATCCCTGACACACATACATACCCCACCGACTACACATCCCCTTTACCCATCCACACATCACCCCTCAACCCATACACACCCCACACACCCCTTCACACATACGTTCCCCACATCCCCACACACACACACATCCCTCACATAAAACCCACACACACATCCTCACATCTAGACACATACATGATACCTCACATGATCACTGAAACTAATAAGAACACATTCCCACACTTTACACACAGTTGAGACACTGACGGTTGTCGTGAGCATTCTCGCAAAAATTGTAAGAAGTGGAGAAAAAATTGTACATATACATTGTGTAGCGTAACAATTAGTGATGCAAGTCAACTCTCTCTCTCTCTCTCTCTTCTCTCTCTCTCTCTCCTCTCTCTCTCTCTCTCTCTCTCTCTCTCTCTCTCTCTCTCCCACTCACTAACTCTCTCACTCACATCACACTAATGTTACATTATACATGATAAAATCATGTAACATTACTGTGATGTGAGTGAGAGAGTTAGTGAGTGGGACAAATAGACAGACAGACAGAACGAACGAACGAACGAACGAACAGACTTTATTTTCAAAGGGTAACAAATTGGGCACGCAGGCCCGTCTTACATTCGGCCCTTCCAATCACTCATCTTTCTTTCATGAACAGTGCATAGGAAAAAAACATTGTCACATGAATTTTGTAAACATAAACAATGCATATTACTATGTTATAAGACACATCCACCACCCACCCACACATCCCCATTCACTCCAACTCCCCCACCCAACCACACACACATACAATACATTCCCCCACCCATCCACCACATC
>JACEFZ010024374.1:297500-322025 GCA_014155875.1 Cepaea nemoralis | reverse complement strand
GGCATGTCTTCCATATATTGATATAATATATATAATATCCGGTTAGCGGGGTAGGGGTATCCCCTATCAAAGGAGATGTAAGACACCTCCTTTCCTCCGTTAGTCTACGGGACACCCTTGGGCAAGGTGGAGTACCCGTTTAGCCCCCCGATCAGGGTTACGTGAAGCCATGGAAGCAGGTGGTGGATGGAGTGTGAGAGCAGCCGACAGATTGTTGTTGGTTATGGTCTTGCACTCTGTGGCGATAGGCAGATGATCTCATCAGTAGAGACAATGGCTATGGCCACCGACTAGTACAGTCATTGCCCAGAAGGAAAGCAACGGCAAACTACCTTCTGCAAAACTTGCCAAGAAACCATAACAACCATGAAAGAAAACATAATAAGAAAGAGATCTGGTGGCGAGACCCCCAGGCCAGGCAGATCAGATAACACTGGGGAAGAGTGTGACGCAGGGACCAGTACTAGTAATCGTGATGACGGAGTTAATCCTGACTGTGTTACAAGGAAATCCCCTGTGTCAGACTAAGAAACAGAGTGAGAATGGCAACGTGGAATGTGAGAAGTTTGTATGAGGGAAAGCTTAAAGTAGTGTGTGATGAGATTGAGAGGTTAAACATTCAAATTTTAGGAATTAGTGAACATCGCTGGAGCGGTAAGGGACATTTTACAACTGAAAATGGAAGTATTTTCATTTATTCTGGTAGAGATGTCGGAGGCCAGAGTGGAGTGGCATTTTGTTTAGATAAGACAACTGCAAAAGCTTTAATGGGATATAATCCAGTTAGTGATAGAATCCTCACTATTAGACTTAAAGGCCGTCCAAAAAACACAACTCTCATACAGATATATGCACCTACTTCAACAGCAGAGGAGGACGAAATTGAAGATTTTTACAACACACTACAAGACACATTAAATAAGATTGGTCATAATGATATAGCAATAATAATGGGAGATTTTAATGCAAAAGTAGGTGCAGGAAGAGCTGAAAATGAGAGGACACGTTTTAGGAAAATTTGGATTAGGAAATAGAAATGATGCAGGTGACAAATTAATTGAATTTTGCACAGAAAATGAGTTAACGATAGTCAACACACTTTTTAAACAACATCCAAGAAGACTCTTCACATGGAAGTCTCCAGACAGTTTTACCAAACATCAGATAGATTATATTTTAATACAAAGAAGATGGAGATCAAGCATAACATCTGTGAAAAACCTACGAAGTGCAGACTGTGATACAGATCATCAGATTATTAGAAGCAGATCTGAAATTAAAACTCAAAAAGCTTACCCGAGGACCAAGGCCACTACGTTTTGATCTCACAAAAATACCAGACGCATACAACATAGAAGTTAGGAATCGCTTTGGGGTCTTGATGTCTGTACAAGAAGAAATGACACCTGATGAACTGGCAGTACAAGCTAGAGATATCTTGATAACTGCAGCCAAAGATTTAATTCCGACCAAGAAAAAGCAACTTAAGCCATGGATTACTTCAGACACGTTAGAATTAATAAAACAATGAAGGGAGCTGAAACAGAAAGGAGATGAATCCGATAGCAGGATGAAGTATAAATCTTTAACTCGAGAAATAAGAAAGAACACAAGAAAGGACAAAAATCAATATATACAAGATTGCTGTACCAGAATAGAGCAATATCATAAGGCTGGAAGAGATTATGAAATGTTCAAAGAAATGAAGTTATTGACAAGAAATGTTCAACCTCAATTAAATGTTATCTGTGACAAGATGGGAAATACCTTAACAGAATCTAGACAAATTCTAGAAAGATGGCAGGAGTACTGTAGTAGAATGTATGATATGAGTGACAGCGAGGATATGAATGAGATACATGAGCCAATGACAGCAGAGACAGAACCTGAACCCTCATTAGATGAAATTGCTTGGGCTATAAGGAACCTGAAGAATGGTAAATCACCTGGGTGTGATGAGATACCAGCTGAACTAATTAAAGCAGGAGGAGAAGAAAGCCTACACATATATCATGCATTATGTACAAAGTTTTGGAAATATGGTATATGGCCAAAAGATTGGAAGAGAACTATCTTCATTCCAATACCAAAAAAGGGCAACCTGAAATTATGCACCAACTATAGAACTGTTGCCCTGATCAGTCATGCAAGTAAAATTCTACTAAAAAGTCATAATGCGAAGACTTAGTAAGAAAATGGAAGAAGAGATTAACGTGGTTCAAGCTGGATTTAGACAAGGAAGAGGAACAAGAGATCACATATTCAACATGCGTTTAATAATAGAGAAGTGCAGATAATTTAATGTAAACCTATTCTCATGTTTTGTGGATTATTCAAAGGCATTTGACTGTGTACAGCATCAGAAACTTTGGGAAATCATGAGGAATATGGGCTTTCCATCACATGTAGTACATCTCATAAAAATGCTATATCTAGACCAACAAGCAGCAGTTAGAATAGATGGCGAGACATCAGATTGGTTTGACATCAAGCAAGGAGTCCGTCAGGGCTGCGTGCTGTCACCCTATTTGTTTAACCTGTACGCCGAAAATATAATGAGAAATGTAAGAGATGATATAAACAGGGAGCCATATGATGCCCTAAATATCGGCGGTCATGACATACCAGAGATTCGATATGCTGATGATACAGTATTACTATCCACAACACAGAATGGCATAGAAAACCTAATAGCCTCAACACAATTGAATAGTGAAAATCACAACTTATATCTTAACATAGCAAAAACTAAAGATAATGCATACAGATAAAACTACTATGGAGAAAGAAATATACATTAATGGGAGAAAATTGGAGGTGGTGGAAAATTTTGAATATCTTGGGTCATTGATTACCAATAATGGTGACACAATGAAAGAAATTAAACGGCGACTATCCATTGCTCTTCAAAGACTAAAACAGATGAATAAATTATGGAGTGGGACAGACAGAACTACAAAAATTAGATTTTTAAGAGCATGCATCTTTCCCATTGCAACATACGCCTGTGAGACATGGACACTTACTAAACAAGCTGAACAGCGCATACATGCCTTTGAATATAAATGTTATAGACGAGTTCTAAGAATATCTTGGGTAAAGAAAAGAACAAATGCATCCATACTTCAAGAGTTCAATATTGAGGAGGGATGGCTATTAAAGACGATAAAACAAAGAAAATTGAAGTTTTTTGGTCACTTGAAACGTCACGACAGTTTGGAGAGAACAATAATGGAAGGGTATATGCCTGGGAAGAGAGGAAGAGGAAGGCCAAAGAGAAGATGGGTGCAGGATGTGGCGGATGATCTCCAGATGGGTGTATCAGACGCTGGACATCTTGCTTGTGATCGAGAAGTTTTCCGGAAGGTTGTTATGGGAGCGAGGTTCTGCAAAGGACATGCTACTGAATGAATGAATGAATATATAATATATAAAATTGTCTCTAATATATAATATATAAAATTGTCCCCCATTGTGTTTTTCTCTAGTCTTATTTTCCATTGTCTTTTCCGTAGACGTGTCTTGAAAAGTCTTCACTAATCCATCCGCCAGTAAAGTAGCTAACTACGTCTTTTTCCCCTAGTTTTGTTTTCGATACTTTTGTCTTGCATTGTCTTCTCTTTACTCTTGTCTTTTCTTTAGTTTTGTCTTCCATTGTCGTTTCTCTACTATAGTCTTCCATTGTCTTTTCTCTACTCTTGACTTCCAATGTCTTTTCTATAGTCTTCTCTTCCATTATCTTTTCTCAACTGTTGTCTCCCATTGTCTTTTCTCAACTGTTGTCTACCATTGTGTTTTTCTCTAGTCTTATTTTCCATTGTCTTGTCCGTAGACGTGTCTTGAAAAGTCTTCACTAATCCACCCGCCAGCGATGTAGCTAACTATGTCGTGTTCCTCAGATCGGTAAGTAAAAATAAAGAACTCTCGATCAGGGTTTTAGGCTGAGCTCCGGCCATTAAAAAAAAAATGCTCCGTATAAATGTGGATTCAAACACATGTACACCAGGCCAGCAGACATGTATGCTAGCCAAAGCGCTACCACCACTCCGCAATGTACTGTGTACATGTGGCACACATTAAGACCCTCAGGAGCTAGAAGTGACGAACAGTAGACGTGAGACTCTCTCCTTCGTGTAAAATTGAAACTAGATAACTTGCCCGCAACAGACTGTGTATATGTTCAACACAATGTATTCCCTTGGTGGATTTAAAAACAGATGCCACATCCATTAGGTGCACGGATTATGGCCTGACATATTTCACTGCATCTCGCCATGTGCATACTGTATAGTTATATATCACATGAAGTGAATACATGAATAATACTTTGGCTGAACACTTAAAACACATAGTTACAGATATTGTTCTAACGTGGAACATCATTTATTCCCACAGTAATCGGAAATTCAAAATGAAATATTTCTATTTGCACATAAGTTGAGAGGAACGTTTCAAAATAGCAACTCAGTTGCCGGGAATTTAAACGGGGTTAAAATGAATTATTTCGTAAGCTTTACGAGAATGCTGCAGTAAAATTGTAATTTCTGTTTTTGTCAGGTCTGTCAAAGGACAAACACCATTAAAATCACCTCTCGGACCCCTTGGCTAAAGTAGAAGTGTAGAATCTGCTCTTGATCTTGCCAGGGCCACATGGAGAGGCGGTCATCCTAATGACACAATAGCGTGGGACCTTGATGGGCGGCTATGACAACTTTGGGAACCACGAACCCTGTTAAACAAAAATAAAGAATGTTAATTTTCAGGACAGACAGTCGAGACAGGAACACAGAGCTGATTCACGACTCTGGTGATCGAGTGAGATGGCAAAACATGACCGCCCACGCTTATCGGCATGACACATGATGGAATTTTCAGCACTTTTCATTGTTTCACGGCATTTTGATCTCTCTCTCTCTCTCTCTCTCTCTCTCTCTCTCTCTCTCTCTCTCTCTCTCTCTCTCTCTCTCTCTCTCTCTCTCTCTCTCTCTCTCTCTCTCTCTCATAATTATTGTGTGGTGTTTATTTTAACAAGTAATACAAAGAGACGGCAGACTTCGACACGATTTTGACATGTTCCTTCTGTTTCACTTCAGCAGCAGCATTCAAAGGCATGTAGCTGATGTGGCTCATAATTAAAGAAACACTATCAGCGTGGGTCGAAGCGAAACTGAAACAAAATGTAATATGCCTTGGCTGGCAAACCCATTGCGTATAAAGTCCGAATAATTTGGAAGGTGCCACTACATGCTTGGTCCAGACACTTTTTCTACGGCTCTAAGCTGACGGATATGGGTAAATCACTCTAAGTCAATATCCCCCAGTTGTGAGGGCCTCTCCGTTACTCATCCTCTGCTGCATGGAGGTGAGATAGCTGAGCCAGCAGCATCTGCAGCCTACCTTGTGCCTTATGTCTGTAAAGACGGCAATGTGCCACTACTGTGTGGACATTAATGATGAGAAAGCGTCCCAGTCAGGATCTAAAGATCATTGAGTGAGCATTATCAAAGGTGGAAAAGCGTCCCATTGGCACGAAATTGAATATTGCTTGGCTAGCAAATCCACTTCGTGGAAACCCGAAGAAAAATCTTGCTGTGTGGATGTCGTCTGCATACTGGTCCATCCTGGGCTTCGGAGGAGCAGTCTGTGATGAACCGGAGGAACAATATACGGAAGTGAGTCTAAGCAGCCATGTGTAGGTAGTGACAATCCCTTGGGTGAACCCAGTACCAGAGCAATATGTGTCGGCTCTGCAATTATAGAAGCCTTCTTGCGTGGTGAGCCCATTGTCTTGCCCTGTCTTCCCTTGAGGGTTGACCGGGATGTCTTCGGCCGTTCTAATTTAACCAGCTGGGATGTAGATGACACCACAACTGTGAGAGTCCAATGTCCGTTTCAGAGTGAGAGTGGAATGTCCTTCGAAACACTCGGGAAGGTTAACCCGTTCAACAAATGCCTACAGAAGTCTGATGTGTCTGCCTAAAGGTGCAAGTAAAGTAGCTCTGCTGTAAACAGGCACAACACAATAACGTCAGAGTGAGAGTCTGAAATAAAACTACAGATGAACGCAGAAGAGGGAGAAAGTGTAGTATCTGCACTTGATCTTTCCAGGGCCACCAGCAGAGGCAGTCATGCGAATGACAAACAGGGCGTGGGGACCTGATCGGGCGGTTCTGGTTCTTGACGGAACTGCGAGCCCTTATTTAACAAAAAAAAAAATAAAATAAAAATAAATAAATAAATAAATAAATAAATACATTTTTGAATAAAGAAAAGTTATTTAAAAAAAATTAAAGAGCAAAAACAACATGATAATAAACACATGTAATTCAAATAGTGGAAAGGGACTTAACATTATAACAGTTATTATTTTATGGGACATTCTTCAAAGCAGCATATATATGTTATTTAAATAACTGTAGTATTTGTAATAATTTGTATCAGACCATTATATACGTTATTTACAGTTATTGACGCTATAAATGACGGAATAAGAAATTAAAGTTATCATAAAAGTGGTTATAAACATAATGGCTTTATTTTACTAGCATTTAGTAATGCATTTTTATATTTTCACTCGATTTTTCATTAAATGTGTTGTGCGTTTAATTGCTCACGTTGCAATGTAGTAAGGTACTTAAAACTATTCTTGTCAGGCCTGTAGACAGCCTAACATCCTTTACATCACCACTTGGCTTAGATTGAAGTGTAGAATCTGCGCTTGATCTTGCTATGGATACACGCAGAGGGTCGAACGAATGACACGACGTGGGACTTTCATGAGCGTCTCTGACCCTGTTGGGAGCTGCGATCACTTTTGATTGTTTCATGGCATTTTGATCTCTCTCTCTCTCTCTCTCTCTCTCTCTCTCTCTCTCTCTCTCTCACTCTCTCTCACACGATCTATCTCTCCCTCCCTCTCTATTTCTCCCTGTATCTCCCTCTTTCTATCTCCCTCTCTCTCCCTCTCTCTCACTCCTCTTTCAGCTCTCCCCGTCTCTCCTCTCTCTCTACCGCACTCTCTCTCTCTGTCCCTCTCTCACCCTCTCCCACTCTTATCTCTGTCCTTCTTTCTCCTCCTCTCTCTTCCTCCTCCTCTCTCTTCCTCCATCGCTCTCTCTCTCTCTCTCTCTCTCTCTCTCTCTCTCTCTCTCTCTCTCTCTCTTAGAAGACACATCTACCTCTCTTATTGGTAAAATGGGACACCTGTTGTCACTTTTATGCATGGTCATTGATACTATTAATTGTTTAAAGTGCAAGAAATCTAATTTTGGAGAATTTGTTGTTTTTGAATAAGGGCTCGCTGTTTCCCCAAGGGCCAGAGCCGTTCCATCAGGTCCCCACGTCCCTGTGTGTCATTCGGATGACTGCCTCTGCTGGTGGCCCATGCAAGATCAAGTGCAGATACTACACTTTGATCTTAGCCAAAAGGTCGAGAAGGGATTGAATTTATAAATTGATGTTAATAGAAATAACAGGTGTAACATTAACGCATTACATGATTCTTGCGAGAACCCACAGGCAATCGTTTCTAGTGTTCTAGTGCGAGTTATTTCTCTTGTAAAGTTGATATAATACATCTGTATTTGATTGTCTCACTAATAAACTTTCGTCCACTGAATTACATTGACGAAAATATTTCGTTAGATTGTTTCACTTTACACAATAAATCTTGCCTCGTCTTTTTTTCATTGTTGTTGTTGTTGTTGTTAATAAGTTTTAAGCACGGACGCCGCGGTAGCGTAGTATCTAAACGCTCACCTGTGGTCAAGAGTTCGAATCTGCGCTGGGGCGGATGTTTACAATTGACCTGAGCTACCAGGTCGTCCCTGCCTAAAATGGATATCCGAAAATGGCTTGGGAATTAAAGGCGGCAGGTGTAATACTGACGACATCACCCAAAGAGCGCCAATTGGTCGATTCAAAATATGGGTCTGGCGCCAGACGCCCATTGCGTCTTAACGCGTGTATAACTCTCATTCTATAATTATAATTATTATTATTATTATTATTATTATTATTATTATTATTAATAGTTTTTTTGTACTATCATGTTAGGCATGGTTAGGAACTTGCTACCAGATCAAATAAACAAAACTACCATTTAAAAAAAAAAAAAAACAACATAATTCTTGTGTTGTTTTTATTTTAAAAAGTAATACAAAGAACGAGCAGCTTTTGACACGATATTGACATTGTTTTTTTTGGTGTTTTTTTCGCTTCAGCAGCAGCATTCAAAGACATGTAGCTGATGTCGGGGTTACAGGGTAGGGGTATACCCAAATCAAAAGGGAAGTAATGTGCCTCCTTCCCTCCGCTAGCCTACGGGACACCCTAGGGCAAAGTGGAGTACCCTTTTAGACCCCCGATCAGGGTTACGTGAAGCCATGGGTGCAGGTGGTCGATGAGGTTGAAGAGCAGCCGACAGATAGCAGTATCTTATGGTCTCCAGCTTCACCACGGTAGGCAGAGGATCTCTTTTTTGGGGAGATAATGGCTAAGGTCATTGACCAGAATGGTCACTGCTAAGAAGGAAAGCAATTTCAAACTACCTTCTTTTCAGATGCCACGAAAATCTCAGAAACGGCATAAATGGGTGCTCCAAAAGAGCAACCTGGCCCGGTACGGATAGACATGCTTTGAAGAAATGTAAAAAAATTCAGAAATAAACATCATATTGGGTGACTTCAGTGCGAAAGTAGGAAATCAAGGTGATTTATGCACATTCTGTAAACATGGTTTGGCAGAATGAAACGAGAGAGTATACAGACTTGTAGAAAGGGTAAAAGACCATGCACTGATTGTCAGAAACACTTGGTTTAAGCAGCATCACAAACGATTATAGACATGGAGAATTCCTGACAGCAGGATTAGAAACCTGATCGATTACATGCTGACTAACAGAAGGTTTCGAAATGCATTAACAGTCGCCAAAACAGATCCAATTGCAGACTGTTACAGTGATCACATGTTGATTATAGGCACACTGAAGATATAGTAAAGAAAATCAAGTATACACCAGGAAACACTAAATATGATCTGTGTGCATTAAAAAATGACAAGGAAACCGAAGACAATTTTAACATAGAAGTAACGAACAAATTTGATGTATTTTCTGATCTAGAGATGTGGACGATCAATGGGAAATGTTGAAGAATTCAATCAGTTTGGTTGCAGAAACTACTATTCCAAAATTAAAGAAAGTAGATCGTAAGAATTGGATGACTGAAGAAATTGTAAGACTAATGGAAAAAAAAAGACACAACAAAATTAATCCTGACAAATACGAAGAGAAGCACAGGTAAGTAAGAAAATTATGTAAAGAAACAAAAGTAGCATGGCCTGAAAATAATTGAATAGAAATTGAAAATTAACACAAAAGTAAAAATTCAAAACAATGTTTTCCTGTAGTGAATTTGAATAACGAAGACACAAACAATAGATTGCACGATTTATTGCCTGGCATATTTCGCTGCATCTCGTCAGGTACATACTGTAGAATTCACACAACATAAAGTAAATTAACTAGATAAATCCTTCAAGCCGAAATATGCACATGTTCACACAGTAATTGAGATAAAGAAATAACACTGAGCTGATCCACGACTCTGGTGATCGAGTGACATGGCAAAACGTGACTCTCCACGCTTACCCGCATGGCACATGGTGGTGATGTTGCTCATTATTACATAAACAATGTAATCAGCGTGGATAAACAATGATTACGATAACAACAATGTTAAGTATAACCGTGATGACTAGCGATGGTAACGACAACAGATACTGTAGTGATAACAGTGATTGTAGCGACAACAAAGACTGTAGCGATAAGATTGATAGTGGCAACAATCACAACTGTAGTGATAATAACACCGATGATAGCGATAACAACAACTGTAGCGATAAGACCGATGGTAGCGACAACAACGACTGTAGATATCATAACACCGATGATAACAACAACGGCTGTAGCGATAAGACGGGTGGTAGCGACACCATCGATGGTAGCGACAATAACGACTGTAGCGATAATAACACCGATGGTAGCGACAACAGCGACTGCAAAGATAATAACACCGATGGTAGCGACAACAACGACTGTAGTGATAAGATCGATGGTAGTTACAACAACAATATTAACGACAACAGCGACTGTAGCGATAACACCGATATTAGCGACAGACAACGATGGTAACTACAACAATGACTGTAGAGAAAGTAACAACGATGGTAGTAACAACAACGACTCTAGCTATAAAACTTATGGTAGCAACAATATCGATGATAACAGAACAACGAATGTAGCAATAACAACACATTGCTGGCGACAACAACGACTGTACTGACGATAACACCGAAAGTAACGACAACAACGACTGTACTGACGATAACACCGAAAGTAACGACAACAACGACTGTACTGACGATAACACCGAAAGTAACGACAACAACGACTGTACTGACGATAACACCGAAAGTAACGACAACAACGACTGTACTGACGATAACACCGAAAGTAACGACAACAACGACTGTAATGACGATAACACCGAAAGTAACGACAACAACGACAGCGGCGATAAGACTGATGGTAGCGACATCAATGACTTTAGAGATAATAACACCAATGGTAGCACAACAATGACTATAGTGATAAGACCGATGGTAGCGACAACATCGATGGTAACTACAACAACGACTGTAGCGATAATAAACCGATGGTAGCGACAACAATGACTGTAGCTATAATAGCACCGATGGTTTCAACAACAACGATGGTAACTACAACAACGACTGTAGCGATAATAAACCGATGGTAGCGACAACAACGACTGTAGCTATAATGTTGTTTGTCCATCAAGAATGATGATGACCATTCATTCCATCCAGTGGGGTTGAAAGTATGGAGCCGTGGGTTCTAAGATGGCTGATAAGGCCTATTTTGGCTCGAAATGTTCTTTGACAATGTGGGCAAGGAATGCTTGACGTTTCTGGAGGAGGATTTCCTGCAGTAGTTTTTCTGTCCTGCCTTTTCTTCACAGCTATTGCAGTCCTGGTTGCCTCACATATGACTGCACCCTTGCGTAATGATGCACGCCACGAATTTCGGTCTCTGGCTGCAGCCTCCCAGGTGTCATGATGAATTCCAAAAGCCTTCAGTGAAATTTTCAGAGTGTCTTTAAAGCGTTTCCTCTGGCCACCTTGGGAGCGTTTACCACAACGCAGTTCGCTGTAAAAAATTCGTTTAGGGAGCCTGTGATCTGGCATGCGAGTCAAGTGACCAGCCCAGCGAATCTGATTCTTCATCAGTAGAGTGTGGATACTGGGCATGGATGCTCTTTCTAGGACTTCAGTGTCTGGAATCTTGTCTTGCCATTTAATCTTCAGTAGCTTCCTTAGGCAGACTGTGTGGAAGTGGTTTAATTTCCTAGCGTGTCGCTGATAAACAGTCCAGGTTTCACAAGCATATAGCAGTGTGGATAATACAACTGCTTTGTAGACTTTTAGCTTTGTTTGCAGGCTTATTCCAGTTCTGTCCCATACATTCTTGTACAGTCTGCCAAAGGCCGCACTGGCCTTGGAGATTCTTGCATTCACTTCGTCATCAATTGTGGCAGCTTGTGACACAGTGCTGCCAAGATAGGTGAATTTGTCCACAAACTTAGTCTATGATCATTCACTTTGATATTCGGTACAGTGTGATTATTCCCTGGAGCTGGCTGGTACATAACTACAGTCTTCTCCAAGTTGATATTGAGCCCAAAGTTGGCACAGGCATGTGAGAAAGCTGAAACATTATGTTGCATGTCCGCCTCTGAGTTGGCGTACAGAGCGCAATCATCAGCAAACAGGAGCTCTCTGACGGTGTCGCTGTTAATTTTGGTTTTAGCTTTCAGCCTTCTGAGATTGAATAACTTTCCATCCATACGGTAGTTGATGTCTATTCCAATGTCATCGTTCTCGAAGGCATTCATCAGCATGGCTGAAAACATGAGGCTGAACAGTGTTGGTGCCAGGACACATCCTTGCTTCACTCCATTGGTGACAGGAAAGGGCTCAGACAGTTCACCATTTTCCTGTACTCTTGCCTGCATGCCATCATGAAATAGCCGCACTATTTGGACAAACTTTCGTGGACAGCCATATTTTGCCATAATCTTCCACAGTCCTTCTCTGCTGACTGTATCAAAAGCCTTGGTAAGGTCAATGAAAGTGGAGAACATTTCGCAGTTCTGTTCCTGACATTTCTCTTGCAGCTGCCTTGCAGCGAAAATCATGTCAACAGTTCCACGTTCTTTTCTGAAGCCACACTGACTCTCAGGAAGAAGACCTTGATCGAGATGGGCTGTGAGGCGATTGAGAAGAATTCTGGCGAGTATCTTCCCTGCAATTGAAAGCAAGGAGATGCCTCGGTGGTTGTCACAGGATTGGCGGTTTCCTTTACGTTTGTAAAGGTGGACTATTGACGCGTCCTTGAAATCTTGTGGCATGGTCTCGTTCACTCATATGTTTGTAAAGACTTGGTGAAGCTGCTCTGTTAGGACCGGCCCACCTGCCTTGTATATCTCTGCTGGGATGGAGTCCAGACCAGGTGCCTTGCCGCTGGAGAGTTGCTGGATGGCTTTGTTTACTTCCACTATGGTTGGCAGGTCATCAAGTGTCTCATTGGTAGGAACTTGAGGAAGGCAGTTGATGGTTTCATCATCGAAGAAGGAAGTTGCATTTAAGATGTTGCTGAAATGCTCTGCCTAGCGTTGAAGGATTTCTTTCTTATCGGTGATCAATGTTCCCCCACCTGCACTGAGGAGGGGAACTACGCCTGGTGATGTAGGACCATAGACCGCTTTCAGTGAGTCGTAGAAGTTTTTCATATCATGCCTGTCAGCAAAGCCCTGAATTTCATCAGCTTTGCTGCTCAGCCAGGAGTCCCGCATGTGCCGAAGTTTTTGCTGCACTACTCTCTGAATGTTCTTGAAGGCATCTTTTTTTGATGTTGACTTTGAATTCACTTTTCAAGGGAACATGGTTTACTCTTTTAGCTTTGCTTGTTTTATCTTTGTTTGTATGTCGACCGCAGTTAAGGGTACCCAGCAACCGCGGCTAGCTGGTTAGGTAGTGATGGAGAAGACAATGTTTAGGGCACCTTTTCTAGCCCCTTCCTCATGCTATGGAGGTGAGCAGTGTGTTCCTATAGAGGGCTGCTCAGTCGCTCAGGGGGCTGCCGAATCCCACTGCTGCTCCGGTCAGTAGAAGACGACCATATAGCCTGAGCCGCCTGCCGCTTCGCCGCTCGCCCATCGCCACAGGGCTTGAAGGTGGTATATGACGTTGGATGAAGAATGACTTGCGCGATGACTTGGATTAACGTGAGGAAGAGTTGCGCAATTCGTCGACCTCACTCTCTCGCCTGAGTCCATCTGAGTCCAGTGGCACGACAAGTCGAGACGACTAGAGACGAATACAGGTGCAGTGGATGACCAGTCCGCTCTACGTGCCTTGCCGTGCTCATTACGTTCCACAACGCTTTGCAGGTAAACGCCGTCTTACCCGTTGAATCAACTTCCATAATTTGGTGTGCTGACCTAAATTACCCTCAAGGGAAATAATCTAATAACTACTTTCATTTAAGAAAAATGGGTTAATTACCTTAAAGTGTTATTTGTGACAAGGATGATATTAATTCCTAAATGGTTTGGTTAGTTTTGAAATGATATTTTAGATAAATGGATGTGTAAATGATTATGATTATATGGTATTAACTAAATTAATATAAGATCTAACATTTGTATTTCTATAATTGATGTTCTAATAAATGGGTTATTAATTAAATGATGGTGATTTCTAACTAACGACGACTGCCTGAAACAGGCTAATGAAACTAGAACATTATATACAACAATAAGACAGAGACAAACAGCTTTCTTCGGTCATGTGATGAGAAGAGAGGCATTGGAGAACATCGTAACAACTGGAAAGATCGAGGGGAAGAGAGGCAGAGGTAGACCAAGAGAAGTGATGCTGGATGGATTGAGACGGTGGCATGGGGGAATATCAGCAGCAGAGTTGATCCAGAAAACCCAAGACCGAGATCTGTGGAGAGCCATGAACGCCTACGCCAGCCGGCATGGCACTTGATGATGATGATGACTGTTTTCTTGATATTCAAGGAGAGTCCTTTCCTTGCACTCTCTGTTACTACAACGTCTAATAATTGTTGTAGGTCTGTTGAATTATCCGCCACCAATACTGTGTCATCTGCATAGCGTATATTATTTATATTATAACCTCCAACTAGTATTCCTGGCATCTCTTTGATCTCTCTCATTATTACTTCGCTAATGGCTTGAGAATTAAAGGCGGCAGGTGGGATATTGACCACATCACCCAAAGAGCGCCGATTGGTCGATTCAAAATATGGGTCTGGCGCCATACGCCCATTGTGTCTCAAGGCGTGCAAAACTGTCATTCTATTATTATTATTATTATTATTATTATTATTATTATTATTATTATTATTATTAGTTTTATTTTGGCAGGTACACCTGGCCAAGGCGTTAACGACGTTGTTCGTAATCCCGTATATTCACGTAAAGAAAACATATGCGCGAGATTCGGCAGCCGATGGCGCCACACTGGTAACTTATGAAGGTGTGTGAGTCCGTCGTTCAGAAAGTAATGGCAAACTACTGAACGTAAATACTTACCTAGTACATCAACAGCATCTGAAAATGCAGGTGTTGACTGCAACATACTATAAGGAATATGCAACATTTAAAAAAAAATAGTTTTATTATACTGTAATGTTATTTCCGCGAGCAATATTGGCATGATTAGGAACTTGCTCAATCAATCAATCATGTGCCATGCCGGAAAGCGTGGGCGGTCATGACTCGCCATTTCACTCGATCACCAGTGTCGTGGATCAGCTCAGTGTTCCTGTCTCGTCCATGCCATGTGGCCAAGCCATCCAGGTATTTTCCTCTCGGTCTTCCTCTTGGTCTGTTCCCCTCGATCTTGCCAGTTGTCACTAAGTTCTCCAATCCATTTCTTCTCATAACATGTCCAAAAATTTTTGACTGTCTACGTCTAATTTCTCTAATCAGTTTGCGATGTTCATTTGTCTCTTGTAGTACTTGGTCATTGGTTTTTCTGTCTGTCCATGGTATTCTTTGCATTTTCCTCAGAAACCACATTTCTGCAGCCATCAGATGCTTTTCAGCTTGACTGCTCATTGTCCAAGTTTCACATCCATACAAAAGAACAGGCTCTATGTATCCCCTCAACACTCTTTTTCTCGTTTCAATTGACATCTTTTTATTGGTCAGAATGTTTTTCATCTTGCTAAAGGCTACTTTCGCCATGGCGATTCTTGTTCTAATCTCTTCAAGGCATCTCCCATCAGATGTTATAACTGTTCCAAGATAATTGTACCGATTCACTTGTTGAAGAATATTTCCATTTACTTGTATATTACATTGTGGCACTTCTTCCTTCCTACTGACGACCATAACCTGAGTCTTTTTACAATTTAATTCTAACCCCAGTTGCTCACTGTGTACAACAACCGCATCTACTAATTGTTGCAGGTCCTGCTCATTGTCTGTAATTAATACTGTATCATCTGCATATCTAATGTTATTGATGTTTCGTCCTCCAATGCTGATTCCATTTATATCCTCTACATTTCTGAAAATATTTTCACTGTACAGGGAAAAAAGATCTGGAGACATCACACATCCCTGCCTAACACCTCTCTTAATTGGCTGATACTGTCCCACTTCATTATCAATCCTTATTGCAGCTTGTTGTTTCCAATATATGTTTTTTATAAGTCTAATGTCTTTCCCATCAATTTGTAGATCTGCAAGCATATCCACCATGCTGACATGTCTAACGCTATCAAAAGCCTTTGTATAGTCAATAAAGCAAAGATGTATATCCTTGTTTACTTCTATAGCACGTTCAATAACTGTTCGCAGCATATACACAGCATTTACTGTACCCTTTCCTTCTACAAACCCGCATTGTTCTTCCCCTATTTCAGGTTGTATCTTCTTCCTCATTCTTTGCATGATAATTCTTAGCAAACTCTTTGTGATGTGACTCATTATACTAATTGTTCTATGTTGATCACATTCCAAGGTTCCTGATTTCTTTGGGATTGCAATAAATATAGAGTTACATAATTCAGGAGGTATATCTCCAGTATCATATAATGTGTTCAGCAGTCTGGTGACTTGATCTAGTCCAAATTCTTCTAAAGCTTTAATCATTTCTGTTGTGATGTTATCTGCACCGGGGGCCTTGCCAGCTTTCATATGCTTAAGAACATTTCGAACCTCCATCTCCAAAATTGGCGGTCCTTCATTATTAAATCTAATATCATACTGTTCGTCTCTGTTATCATCATAAAGGTGTTTCACATAATCTGTCCATACCTGTAGAATCTGGTCTTTTTCTATTATGATTTTGCCATCTTCAGTTTTTAGACACCCGGTTGATGTACTTGTTCTTTTATTAGTAAGTTCCTGAATTCTTTTGTGCACTAATTTGGTATTTTGACTGTTGTGTTGGCTTTCAATTTCTAAGCACTTTTCCTCAAGCCATGCTTCTTTTGCCTCCTTACATAATGTTCTGACTTGTCTGTGAATTTCTTCATATTTGACAGAATTATTTTTGCTGAGTCTTCTTGTTTCCATGAGGTGTAAAATTTCTTCAGTCATCCATTTCTTACGACCCACCTTCTTTAATTTTGGAATAGTTGTTTCTGCAGCCACATTGATTGAATTCTTCAACGTTTCCCATTGATCATCCACATCCTGGAATAGGATCTCTAGATCAGACAGAATTTCAAATCTGTTCTGTTTGCGATGATCGGTCTTTAAGCGAATCATGATATACTAGGCACTTTTAAAGAGGTAGTTTGCCGTTGCTTTCCTCTATGGCAGTGACCTTACTGGTCGGAGACCGCAGCCATTGACTCAAGACGAGTTCCTTTGCCTGCCGTCGTGTAAATCGAGGCCATGACCCACAAATATCTGTCGGCTGCCCTCAAAATTACATCCACCCCCTGCCTTCCGTGGCTTCTTTTGAAAACTTCCAATAAAAGGAACACAATATAACATCACATAATCCACAGGGAAACACTATTCACAGGGAATCCAAAGGAAATCACACGAAATCTAATGAAAAACACTAAATAGCGTCCCTCTGAAAAGTAACGCTTCATCTTGTCGCCATTGTACCGGAAACTTGCTACTCACCATTGCACCAGGAACTTGCTACCAGATCAAATAAACAAAACCACTATTTAAAAAAAAATAATTCAGAGAACCTCTTTTTTGGGAGACAATGGCTACGGTCATTGACCATTATGGTCGCTGCTATGATGGAAAGTAATGGCAAACTACCTTCTTTACAGATGCCAAGAAAATTGTGTTTTGCGATTTCATCGAAAATCAGAGAAACGGCGTAAATTGGTGCTTTGAAGAAATGAAAAAATTTAGAAGTAAACATCATAATGGGTGACTGTTGAGTTGAGTTGAGTTAAGTTAAGAACCGACATCACTGCACTCAGGACATTCCCATACGTGCTCCGTCCCCGCGTTCAACAGCCAGCGAAGAGTCACACTACTAATCGTTCCAACCGCTCTCTGATTAAGAGTTCTCCTGGTCTTCCCTCTTAGTTTTGAGATTCTTCCAGAACCCCTGCCAATCCCCCGCAATCTCATTCTTTCCACATATGGGTTCTCAATCTGTTCCTCCGCCATCTCCAC
The DNA here is from genome assembly GCA_014155875.1 of Cepaea nemoralis. Lineage (NCBI taxonomy): Eukaryota > Metazoa > Mollusca > Gastropoda > Stylommatophora > Helicidae > Cepaea > Cepaea nemoralis. The sequence continues at coordinate 304,251 of JACEFZ010024374.1, read as the reverse complement.
CTGGTCCCACAAGCGCACGACCACCTCCCCCTTTCCATAGGGAATCTGCCACCAAGAGGTGCATTCCCTGCTAGCCTATCAGCCTGTTCATTCCCCTGCACCCTCGCATGGCCAGGGCAAAATATCCATACAATTCTCACAATCTGTGACCTCTGAAGCGACAAGAGCCATTCCACACGAAACATTCCTGTCTCCACCTTACTAAGCATACTCTTTGAATCCGTAATGAATACAACGTGTGTTGCAGTAGTCTCCTCTAGCCAACGGAATGCCGCTGTTACTGCCTCCACCTCCATTCTCATACTGGAGGTCGTAGTCTCATATGCCAGACTCCCCTTTTTCAAGACTCGCCCATTAGCCTTTGCAATAAAGCCCCAGCCACTATGTCTGTTTCTCACCACTGACCCATCGGTGTAGATGACTATGTCACCTTGATGTGTGTTACACTGGATCAGCTGTTGCACTTCAAACTCAGTGCGGCCCGCTGCCCATTCTCTGCACTCACGACCCAGTGTTATTATTACATTGTGCCAGTCCGTCATGTCTTCCGGAACTTCAACCCACTCTCTTCCACGATTGATGGTCTCTAGATCACACACCTGACGTATAGAAAGTTCTGCCTGTGCCATCCAGGACCTGCCTCGTCTTAGTCTATGACCCTTGACCATATCAATGGCTGCATGCAGCGGGTGATCCCTGCATGCAGCAACTCTCAAGTACAAATTTGGCCTGAAGGACCCAATGTCTATCCGTAATTGTTGATAGCGCCAGCATATGCCTCATACAGGAAGACATGTTAGTCAGTTTAGAATTACCTTGGTAGACAATCGACATTACTGTGCGAATATGTGTATAGTTCAGCTTGAAGGAGTTATCCAGTTATTTCACTTTATGTTGTGTGATTTCTGCGGTATGTACCTGACGAGATGCAGCGAAATATGCCAGGCAAAGATCGTGCAATCTGTTTTTTGTGTCTTCGTGATTAAAAAACAACGATATTAACGACAACATCAACTGTAGCGATAACACCAATATTAGCGATAGACAACTATGGTAACTACAACAATGACTGTAGAGAAAATAACAACGATGGTAGTAACAACAACGACCGAAGCGATAATAACACCGATGGTAGCGACAACACCAAATGTAGCCATAGGAACGATGCTAGCGACAACACCAAACGTAGCCATAGGAACGATGGTAGCGACAACAACGACTGTATAGATGATAATAACAATGGTAAGAACAATAACGACTCTATCTGTAAAACCTATGGTAGGAACAATATCCATGATAACAAAACAACGACTGTAGCGATAACAACACCATGCTGGCGACAACAACGACTGTACAGAAAATAACACCGAAAGTAACGACAACAACGACTTTAGAGATGATAACACCGATGGTAGCGATAACAACGACTTCACAGATAATAACACCGATGGTAACAACAACAAGGACTGTAGCGATAATAACACCGATGATAGCTCAACAGCGACTGTAGCGATAAGACCGATGCTAGTGACAACATCGATGGTAACTACAACAACGACTGTAGCTATAATAAACCGATGGTAGCGATATCAATGACTGTAGCTATAACAACACCGATGGTTTCAACAACAACGATGGTAATAACAACAGCGACTGTAGTGGCAACACCGATATTAGCGACATACATCGATGGTAACTACAACAGCGACTGTAGCGATAACACCGAGTAGTAACGATAACAGCGATGGTAACGATAACAGCGATAAGAACTGCTACAGTGTAACAGCGAGTATTAATGATATCTGTTTCATGGGTCATGTGATATTCTGTGAGTGATCGGTTCACGGTGTGCTAGACATATGTAAATAAGTTAGTCAGTCAGTCATTGCTTTCCTTCTTGGCCTCGACCATACAGGTCGGGGATAGTAGGTATTCACCCTATAAAGAAATCCTCTGCCTACTGTAGGGAACTTGAGACTATAACCAACAACTATCTGTCGGTTGAACTCCAGCTCATTGTACCACCTATTAAGTGATTTCATGTTCATCATCATCACATGAAATTGCCTATAAGCGTGGGCGTTTCACGCTGCCCTGCTAGGTAGGCTTATGGGGTTCTCCATCCTTGCTCAAAGGTGACCCATAGGCTAGCGGGGGAAAGGGTGTACCTACCATCAAATGTGCAGATATCGCAGCCCTGATTTAAACAGGTGCAACATAATTATGTCAAAAACAACAACAACAACAACATAAACAAACCTAGAAGACGACCTAAACATGAATCAGTAACAATGTTACATCTCCTGTACAGGACGTTGGCATCAACCCCTGACTGATTTTCTATAAAATTTTACGTTCAGTAGTTTGCCATTGATTTGTGAAAGAAAAGTCAACATTGAAGTCCAGCTTAATGCCAGTTTGGGAACTGAACGCCTTACATCGCCATCAGTGCAATGGAAGTTTAAGAGTGAGCGCACCGACTGCTTATGAATAAGTAGTGCATCAATGAGAAAATACAACTCTTAGAATGGCTCTATTCGTATGGTAAAACATAACACCATTGTGCAATGTCCATCAAACAACACACAATTATAAACATTGTAGCTGCATCACAACAACATTAATCTGCAAAACCTATACATCAAATGAGATGTCTTGTCTTGCGTATCCTTGTCTATATTCTTCTCTTACGCTGTCGGTTCTCTAGTCTTGTTTTCGCGAGTCTTGTCTTGCATTGTTTTTGTTTTTCTTCACTAGTCTTGTCTTTCATTGTCTTTTCTCTAGTCTTGTCTTGCATTGTCTTTTCTCTAGTTTTGATCTGTGTTGTCCTTTCTCTAGTCTTATCGTCTATTGTGTTTTTTTATTTTCTGTGTGTGTGTGTTTTTTTTTTTTTGTAGTCTTGTTTTATATAGGCAAGTCTTCCATTGTTGTTTCTCTAGTTGTGTTTTCAATGCTTTTGTCTTGCATTGTCTTTTCTTTACTTTTGTCTTTTCTCTAGTTTACGCTAATCTTTTCTTGCATTGTCTTTTCTTTACTCTTGTCTTTTCTCTAGTTTACGCGAGTCTTGTCTTGCATTGTTTTTTCTCTATTCTTGTCTTTGATTGTCTTTTCCCTACTCTTGTCTTATATTGTTTTTTCTATAGTCTTGTCTTCCATTGCCTTCTCTCTAGTCTTGTCTTTAAGCTATTGAAGATTAAATGGCAAGACAAGATCCCAAACACTGAAGTTCTATTTCGTATTTCTTCCCTAAAAATTTCCCCCTGCCCCTACACAGTATACGTAATAATTGAAGCTAAATTTAATAGCACATACTAAAACAAGTCTAGAGATCTACATAAAACGTGATTTGCGGATCTACTTACGTTATAAAATGAATTTCAGAAGGGTGATATGTACTAAACCGTAAAATATGAAGGAAAAAACAATATCAAGTAATCGGTTCTTGTATTAACGCAATCTAGAAATCATCTTAATTCCCCCCTCCCCCCTGGAAACCCTAAAATTCCCCCCTTGGGGGGGGGGGGGGGGGATTCCCCACCGATTGAGAACCACTGTTCTAGAAAGAGAGTCCATGCCCGGTATCCACACTCTACTAATGAAGAATCAGATTCGCTGGACTGGTTACTTAACTGGCATGCCAGATCACAGGCTCCCTAAACGATTTTTTTACGGCGAGCTGCGTTGTGGTAAACGTTCACAACGCGGCCAGAGGAAACGCTTTAAAGACACTCTCGCTGAAAGCTATTTAAATTGATCTTGACACCTGGGAGACTGCTGTCAAAGACCGAAATTCGTAGCGTACATCAACACGCAAGGGTGCGGAAACTTGTGAAGCAACCAGGACTGCAAGAGCTATGAAGAAGAGGCTGCATAGAAAAACCACTGCAGGAGATTCCCCTCCTGGAACGTCAAGTATTCTTTGGCCACATTGTCAAAGAACATTTCGAGCCAAAATAGGTCTTATGAGCCATCTTAGAACTCACGGCTCCATACTTTCAACCCCACTGGATGAAATGAATGATCATCATCATTCTTGATGGTCAAACAACACATGCCCGCGACGCATCTTTCTGACCTATCAGATGTCGATGGTACATGACATGCTTACCGTGTTTGTAACGGGTAACGGGGAATGAAGCTTCGATTCCGGAGAGGGAGCATGAGAAACGGCTACCATATCCAAGGAAGGCAGAAGGCGCGCAACTTACTCACTCCCGGAACGGTGACAAAAATAACTTTATCGAGATCCCGTAATTGGAATGAGTACACTTCAGACCCTTTTAACGAGAATCTATTGGAGAGCAAGTCTGGTGTCAGCAGCCGCGGTAATTCCAGCTCCAATAGTGTATATTAAAATTGTTGCAATCAAAAAGCTGGTAGTTAGATCTGGAGTGTTAAAAGCAGGCTTCGGCTGTCTGAATAATGGTGCTGGAATAATGAAATAGGACCTCGGTTCTATTTTGTTGGTTTGTGGAACTAGATGAAATGATTAACAGTGACAAACGGGGGAATTCGTATTGAGGCATTAGCGGTGAAATTCTTGGATCGCCGGAAAAAGCGAAAGCATTTGGGGAAAAAAATAGTTTTCATTAAACAAGAACGAAAGTCAGAGTCGTATGGACGATCAGACACCGTCGTAGTTCGGACCATAACCGATGCCGACTAGCAACCTCAGTGGGGTTGAAGCGAAACTGAAACAAAATGGAATATACCTTTGATACTAAATCCATTGCGTATAAAGTCTGAATAATTTGCAAGGTGTCACTACATGCTTGGTCCAGACATATTTTCTACGGCTCTAAGCTGAGGGATATGGCTGAACGCTTCTAAGTCAATATTCCCCAGTTGTAAGGGCCTGGCCGTTACTCATCCTCTGCTGCATGGAGGTGAGATGCTGAGCCAGCAGCATCTGCAACCTAACTTGTGCCTTACGTCTGTAAAGACGGCAAGTGCCACTACTGTGTGGGCATTAATGATGATAAAAAGAGTCCCAGTCAGTATCTAAAGCTCATTGAGTAAGCGTTATCAAAGATGGAAAAGCGTCCCATTGGCACGAAATAGAATATTGCTTGGCTAGCAAATCCATTACGTGGAAGTCTGAAGCGAAAGCTCTATGTGTAGATGTTGTCTGCATATTGGTCCCTCCTGGTTTTCGAAGGAGCAGCCTGTGGTGAACGGAGGGCTCAATATACGGAAGTGAGGCTAAGCAACCATATGCAGGACGTGACGATTCCTTGGGTGATCCCAGTACCAGTGCGCTATGTGTCGGCTCTGTAATTATGGAAGCCTTCTTGGATGGTGGGCCCATTGTCTAGCCTTGCCTTCTCTTGAGGGTTGACCGGGATGTCTTCGGCCGTTCTAATTTGACCAGCTGGGATGTAGATGACACCACAACAGTGAGAGTTCAATCTCCGTCTCAGAGTAAGAGTGGAATGTCCCTTGAAACACCCGGGAAGGTTAATTCGTTCAACAAATGCCCACATAAGTCGGATGTGTCGGCCTAAAGGCGCAAGTAAAATAGTTCTGCTGTAAACTGGCACAATGCAATATCGTCAGGGTTAAAGTGGAATGTCCTTCGAAACACCCGGGAAGGTTAACCCTGTCAACAAATGTCCGCAAAAGTCTGATGTGTCAGCCAAAAGGAGTAAGTAAAATAGTTCCGCTGTAAACAGGCACAACACAATAACGTCAGAGTGAGAGTCTGGAGAAAATAAAACAACTACGGATGAACGCAGAAGAAGAAGACAGTGTAGTATCTGCAACTGATCTTGCCAGGGCAACTAGTAGAGGCAGTCATCCGAATGACACATAGGGACTTGAGGACCTGATGGGGAGGTTCTGCTACTTGAAGGTGCAACGAGCCCTTATTTTAAAGAAAAAAATTCTCGATTAAGAAAAAGTTATTAAAATTTTTTTTAAAATACCCACCTCAAAAGGAACATATGTAATTACAATGGAGGTAAGGGACATAACATTCTAACATTTATTTTTTACAGGGACGTTACTGAAAGCATCAAAAGTATCTCATATGATTTAAATAACTTAATATTTGTAATAAAGTTTTATAAAATATTTTATACAGTTAACTAGAGATATATAAAGCATAATTAAAGAAATTCCATTTTATGTTGATTTTTTGAATTTTGTAAAAGTCATAGCTTTGTTTTATAAGTATGAGAATTTAATAATGCATTTTTCTTATCTATATCAATGTTACATTAAGTGGTTTGTTCTTTCAATGTCATCTTTGTCAATTAACTCTTTATTTGAAATCTTTGTCAGGCCTGTAACAGGCTTAATACACTCAATATCACCTTTCGGTCCCCTTGGCTAAAATAGAAGTGTAGAATCTGCGCTTGACCTTGCCAGGGCCACATGCAGAGGCGGTCGTCGTAATGACACAATGACATGGGACCTTGATGGGTGCCTCCGACCCCTTTCAGAACCACGTCCCCTGTAACAAAAGATTCTTAATTTTCAGCACGTTTGATTGTTTTACGACATTTTGATCTCTCTCTCTCTCTCTCTCTCTCTCTCTCTCTCTCTCTCTCTCTCTCTCTCTCTCTCTCTCTCTCTCTTTCTGTCTCTTGCTCTTTCTATCTATCTCTCTTGCTCTCTCAGAAGACACGCCTACCTGTTTCAGTCTCATTGGTAAAATGGAACGCTTGTTGGTTGATACTGTGAATTGTTTAAACTTTAAACTGGAAGAAATTTAGTTTTAGAGAAATTTTCTTTTTAAAAAATAAGGGCT